>JAHHZJ010001944.1:0-20917 GCA_021437245.1 Aegilops speltoides
GATACATTCTCGCCGGTCGTCAAGGCGGCCACCATTCGCATTGTGTTATACATTGCTGCTTCACGCCAATGGCATGTACACCAAATGGACGTCAACAATGCGTTGCTACATAGACATCTCTCGAAGCTGCCGTTTACTTAACAACACCGCCCGCATTGCCGACGACACCCACCGCGTAATGTCATGTCCCGCTTCCTCGACAAGTCTCTACGCCTAAAATAAGCGCCACACGCCTGGTTCGCTCGGTTCGCCGCGTTCGTCCACAACATCGGCTCGCAATTGGATCCCTTGCTGTTTGTCTTGCACAATAGCTCAGGAACCGCCTATCTTCTACTCTACGTCGACGATATATTCCTCGCTGCCTCTACTACAACTCTTCTTCATCATCTCCAACAACAGCTGTTCACCGAATTCTCGATGAAGGATGTCAGACCGCTACACTACTTCCTCGGCATTGCCATGACGTGAACCAAAGCCGCTTCTTTCCTCGCCCAACAAGACTCCATCACCGAGGTGCTTCTAGACCATGCCAACATGCAGATCGCAAGCCCGCGGTCCACGCCGGTTCCGACACACACCTAAGCTTCAGATCCGACTACGCTTCCTGATCGACGCCAGAGTACCGCAGCCTCGCCAGCACCCTCCAATACACGACAATGAAGCGCCCGAACATAGCCTATGTCGTCCAGCAATGTTGCCTCATCATACACGACCCTCGCGTCGCTCACCTTGCTCTCGTGAAGCGGATTGTGCACTATCTATGCGGGACAACCACTCATGTTCTGCATCTACACCTCTCGGCATCCTTCGACCCGGTGGCCTACTTCGCCGCAGACTGGGCCGGCTTCCCGAACACACGGCGATCCACCTTCGCACGCTATATTCCCTCGGCCCCTCGTATCCTCGTCCAAAGAACACTGTGGCACGGGTTCGCTAAGCGCTGGAGGCAGAGTACCGCATTGTCACAAACTACGTGTCGAGTGTCAGCTGCTCGCATAACTTCTCGACAAACTTCACGTTCCCTGCCCAAGGCCACCGTTGTCTTCTGCGATAGCATTTCCTCGGTGTATATAGCTGCAAATCCCATCAATCACCAACGGTCGAAGCACGTCGAGTTCGACATACACTTCGTCCAGGAAGAGGTAGACTCAAAGAAGCCCGCGATGTCGATGTCCCTATGAAGCAAAGAATTCACGACGCCCGACAATGGGTCTTCCGATGTCAAGCGCTTTCAGATTTGGTTCAATTTGTGCATCCAAATTTAATGGATGTTTCAACATGCGGCAGGGTGTTAGCAAACCTCCCTCCCTCTCTCACTCTCACTGTTGCACATGTACTATATATCTTGAATAGATGAGCAGCACCCAAGGTGCATTGCGTTCTCTCGTCACATGTCTCCAATGTTCAGTGTGTGCTTTCAGAGTTACAGTAGGCTGATTTCTTCTCGATGGGGCCAGACTAGAGCACAACACGGTTTTTCCTCTCCAAGCTCAGTGTTGTTGATTCACCATGAGTATGGGAGCGGTGTTACAGTTGTATATATTAGCCGTGTAATAGTCCCATTATATAAGGGATTTTCTGCATGTTGCATCACACATGTATTTGCATACATACTGGCCTATGGCCTCATAGGAATACAAGTTGCTATTTCCCTAACAACAAATCCAATAGTTCATACAAATTAATTGTAAAACGGTAGCCTCACCTGAATACCATTCGAGAGCTCAACCTCTTCCTTTGCTGTAAGAAGTTTTCGGCCAGTCATCTTCCATAAGGAACCTAAAGGATTCATGGTCGATGGACCCTTGGATCGCTTCTTCTTCGATGACGCTGCTAGTTTTGGGGAACTACGGACTATTGTAGCTGCCTTCATTGTTGCTCTTGTTCTCCGAGCTCTTCTCTCGGATTGACGTGCAGACTTAACAGCTATGTTATCAGCGTCCTGTGTATCATCATCTAGTTCTGCTTCATCACTCGGAATGCCATATGGTTCACCATCACTATATTCATTTGCCCTGCTCGATAACATTTCTGTGCGAAGGATTTCTTTCGCCAAGTAATTTTCCACTTCCCCCTTTTTTCTGAACACGGGCTGGGAACTACTCTTCTGTACCATGTGAACAACTTTTTGGGCAGCTTCAGCTGCTGCTCTTGCAAGGGCAACTGCCTCTGCAGCTGCAGCAGTTACAACAGCCTCTTTGTTCAGAACTGTTTCTGATGCCAGAGTTGACTCAAAATTTCTCTGTTGAAATTTTTACAAAATAAACGAATGAAAAGCATGATCTGACATAACTAGTAAGAGTTGCTAATGCTACAAGTCCTATAATTAGTACCAGATTGCAGTATTTGAAAGTAAATTAACGATCCTGACAGTAGAAGTAGCTACAAACGCGTGCATACGTAATGTGAAATACAATCTACCTGTAGTGCTATAATATGCTATTTCAAATCAAATTCCACCAAGAGTATCATTACTCCATGTCCATCACATTTGTTGACCATAATTAGCTCACATTCTCACTCAGACACAACTTAGTGTAAGTGAACAACAACATTCAGCCAATCACGTCCACTCTTACCTATCTCAACCAAACCTTCTTTATCAGTTGAATGTAAAACGCAATGCAAAAAACAACCGAGCAGACTACGTCACCTGGAGAACCGGCGCCGAGTCCGGAGACGAGTAAACGAGGTGGAGCGGCCCACTAGCCGCGTGGTCAGCGTCGACGACTGCTGCAGAAGCAGAAGTGACAGCGCACTGGACACGGATGGTGCGGCGGCCGGAGCACCTGCCTGAGTTGGAGGATGAGGACGACGAGGAAGGGTGCTGGTACGCGTGGGTGGTGGAGAACGAAGACGGGGCCCACTTGAAGTGCGGCGCCAGACACGCCATTGGGGAACCCGGGCTGATCGAGTGGCTCGCCTCGGGTCGGTGATCTCCGCGGTAGGGAGGAAGCGGCGGGGGCGGCGGACAAGGCGACGGCGCGGATGGATTCTGGGATTTGTTTGGTCTCTTCGGATAAGGCTGCCCACCAGGCTACTAAGACTAGCCACAATGCATAGTAACATACACATATTCCTAGACTATGTTACTATATTCATAGTGGGTAGTAACATAAGTGCGGTAACATGCAAAGCTTCATTTATTAGGTTATAGACTCATATTGCACTGGGACATGTGATGTTACAGTAACTAACTAAGTTATCAGAATTACTCTCTCCTCATTAACTCATTGCCACATAAGCAAATTTGCTGAGTTGGAATCAATGTTACTGCTGAAGTTACTCCCACTATGGCTAGTCTAACATAAGACTACCCACAGTGGAAGTAATATAGGTGGTAACATCACACTTATCTAGGCAAAATAGATGATGTGGCATGTAATTAATGAAGAAAGAGAGTCATGTGGTAACATAGCTAGTTACTGTAACATCACACATATCAAGAAAAGATAAGTCTACAACGTAATAAATGAAGTGATGCATGGCACAACATATATGTTACTACCCATTGTGGAGGTAGTAACATAGACTAGTAACATATGCATGTTACTAGTCTAAGTTACTACCCATTGTGACTAATCTAAGTAGTATCATGCATTTGGAACTCGCAAACATGTTTATGTGGCAGAAATTAAAGAAAGAGATGGTCATAGTAATATAATAAATGTCATGTCCGGTTGGAGGTGCGCATGAATCAATTTCTTCCTCATTTTTTTCATTCGCATGACCTGCCTGGTGCGGATACTGCTGATAATTCCACTTTTGGTTTTGTGTGTGGATGTTCCTCCTTGCGATGTCACTAATATGTATCTCTGACAACCTTGATGTGAATATCAATTCCGCCTCTGGAGCACACCTAGTTATCAGCGGATTTCACTTGCTACAACACAGTTTCAAGGAGCAACATCACGTTCGTTGGAGTCTGCTCAGCACCGTCTGTCGCATGCGACATTGATGAGTCCAATTTATCTGATGATTTGATAGTTATTTTGTGCCTACATGGTAGGATTTATGGAATTTTACCGTATTCGCGCACCTCCTTTTGTTGATAACACTCGGGTAGTGCTTTTTTTTGACCATTTAGTACTTTATGGAAGGAATCCCAGGAAATGGCAGTGGAATCATGTATATAATGTGATAATCACCTACCATATAAGAATCAGGCAAGGAGGCCAAAGGAGGAGCCGTCGTGGCCCTTCTAGAGCAAAATATGGCATTCCATATGAGCATGACCGCTTGTATGGGTGGTTGTATGAGGTGTCAGCTCCATTGCCTCATCGACTACTTTCACCCCGTGAACATTGGATCGGGGATCAGACACAAAAAGTCGTCTAGAAGACAGAACCCCAACCTCTGGAGATCATCCAGAGGAGGGATTGGCAAGGAGAAGAGGGTCATCTTCATCACCAAGCATAAGGAGGGTACACCATCATCACCACTGTCATCGTCATCAACATCATCACCATTGTCATCGTCATCATCATCCACATTCTTATCATTGTGACATCAGGAACCCTAGTGGATCATCTTGTGTGTTACGTGTATCATTCACTCATGTTTGTCACCACCCTCATCATGATGTGTTGTTGTCTTCATGTGTGAGTATACCCCTAGTTCTCGAGGATATGGATGAACCTCGGGGATGTATGATTTGAATCGGTTTTCTGGATATGAGATCCTTTATGGACTGCTTAGTTTAATAACTTCGTGAATGTTGTGAAGGGCCCCAACTCAGCATTATTACCTTATGGCCACAAAGTATATCATTGTCATTGTAAAGGGGTAGGACGAAGGTAATTCAAGGTGATAGTAAAAGCCTTTCCTCCTAACATTTGTAATTGATAGGGGAATTGCGGAGAACCCTTAGAGAGGTCGCTTCCACGGGTTAAACCATTAATTTTCATAGTTGTAACCCTATAGGGGAGACTATGGTAGCATGAATTCTACTTCGAGTAGAACGTGTTTTGTACCCGGCTGGGCAACGTGATGATAATTTGAGGTGATAGTAAAAGCCTTTACTCCTAATATTTATAATTAATAGGGGAATTACAGAGAACCCTTAGAGAGGTCGCGTCCATTGGGTAAACCATTAATTATCATAGTTGTAACCCTATAGGGGAGACTATGGTGGAGGTGTACGTGGCACGAAGTCTACTTCGAGTAGAACGTGATTTGTAGCCGGCTCTGCCTAGCATAACCGTCAAGAGTGGCTCAAGTATCCATACCATACTATGCCCACGCATAGGTTGCGCTAGAAAAATACCATTGGGGGTTCTGGACTCCCTGAGAATGCCTTACTCCTCTGCTATTCCATCAGTTACTCAAGCTACTGTTTTCTTACTACTTATATGTTATTTACTTTAAAAGCTTGCTTCGCAATTCAATCACAATTTATCTCTGCCCTCACTTTGTTTGGAGTCTATGATTATTTGCAGGCACAAAGAATAATTCATTACAAGAGGCAAAAGTCTAATTCATGCACTCCATGTGGGATTGATACTCTTACTTCAAAAAGGCTACAACTAAAGCCTGTGCACTTGTAGGCTATCAAACTTTTTCTGGCGCCGTTGTCGGGGAGCTGAGCGCTTTTGGGCTTTGTTGTAGGGTGGAGACCCTAAGGCCTCATTTGGTTGCAAAGTGAAAATATTCCAGGGTAGTAATCCCACGAGGGGGACTTTCCATGGTCATAGGAAATCCTCTCCCGCCACCGGGGGAGATCCCCACGTGAGTTTGGAGACAAGGGAGGAGGAATCACGTCGGAAGTGTCAACTTTCTTAGAAAATAAATGTAGTATTCAAAAACCATGAAAACTAATTTCTTTTTTTTTTTTTTCTTACAGTAATCATCATAGCAAAGATGCGAAGTAAGTAAATTCCTAATTTCCATGCAAAATTGAGAAAACAGAACAATGGAGAATAATTTTGTAATTTCAAGAATAAACCAGAAATATGAAACACACATAATCAAGAAAACACTTCACCCACATCACACACGCGCACCATAAATAACACAACACCAAGGATAAATTCTGGTGTGCTAATCATTGTTTAACATTTTTTTAGACAAAAGGCATCAGCCGAGCCCGAGATGGGGCTCGAGCCTAGCCTGACTTTGAATTAACAAAGCCATCAACTGGCAGATTACAAGCAAACGCCCTCATGCAAAATAAAGAACAACATGGCGATAAGATACATAAAGATGGACAACACCAAACTACTCCTCACACGGTACGGAAACTGAAGATAATCAAAAGAGAACGAAGCCGAAGACATCGAGGACCTTCTCCAAGAATGCTACACCAAGAATAATATCACACTGGCTCGGAGGAGAGAGGGGTCGACACCAACGAGGCATATGCTGTCACCATGCACCTACGGGCACCGGCACGACACATCCTGAAATTGCTACTATCGACTAGAGGGGGGGTGAATAGGCGATTTTTATGAAAATCTTCTAAACTTGGAAGTTTCGAAGACAAACAACAGAAATGACCTAATTGTAATGCAGAGGAAGATAAACTACCCAAAGCAAGCCATAGTCAAGTATACATAGATATGAAAGTACGGGACTAATAGCAGCTAGGTAGTAAGGATCAGGATGGAAGATGGTATGAAGCCAATCAACAGTAGTAGTCAAGCAATGAAGTTAAACAGATACACAGATAGGCAATGACTTCACGAAGACAAACTAAAGTAAGGATGGGAAGGGATAGAACCAGTTGCTTGTTGAAGACACATGATTTGTTGGACCAGCCTCGTTGCTATGACAACTATGACGTCCGGGTTAGGGAGGCTGAGATTTAACTCAAGACCGTGTCTTCACCTTATTCCCCTTGAGCTAAGGACACCCGGTCCTCGCCCAATCACTCTGGTAAGTCTTCAAGGAGACTTCCAAACCTTCTGAGACTTCGCTCACCGGCAATCCACAATGACTCTTGGATGCTCGTAACGCAACGCCTAACCAGGTTGGAGGATTCACGGTCCTCAAGTGTAATAACTCTTCAGTCACACATGTAAAGACTTTGATGCCTAACACTCTTTGGCTCTGGGTGTTTGGGCTTTGTCCTCACAAGGATTTTTCTCTCTCTCTCAAATGCTTCGAGGTGGGTTGCTCTCAAACGACAAAAGCCGTGCACAAACTCTAAGCAGCCACCAATTTATGGTGTAGGGGGTGGGCTATTTATAGCCACTAGGCAAGCCAACCTGATTTGTCCAAAATGACCCTGGGTCACTAAGGAACTGACACGTGTTCCAACGGTCGATTTCAAACACACGCGACAACTTTACTTGGCTACAAGCAATGCCGACTCATCCACTGGATAAGATTTGCTTCTCATTGTCTTCGTCAAGACATAGGATTTGGGTTGAGCATCACTCACCACTCGACTTAGTTCACTAGGACCCCACTTAACAAAGACGGTGGTTCCTATGACTCAACAAAGAAGAAAAGAAAGCAACGAAAACCACGGTCTTGGCGCTTCATAGTCTTCACGCAATTTCTTCTCATGTCATAGTCTTCAATATGAATATCTTCTCATACCACCATTGTCTTCAATGTCTTCATACATTTTAGGGTCATCTCCGTAGGTAAACCGAATCAATGAGGGACACTACAAGTATCCTCGCAATTCTCACAAACGCATTAGTCCCTCAACCAACTTTCTCGCCAATACTCCAAAACCAACTAGGGGTGGCACTAGATGCACTTACAATCTCCCCTTTTGGTGATTGATGACAAACTAGTTGAAGTTTTCAACGGGATAAAGTATGTGAAATTGTAAGGATAGGGAATTGTCTTCATAAGTTGCAAGGGCTCCCCCTGAAGATGTGCATATAAGTATTTTGCTTTTGGAATGCAAATGCACATGGCAGGTTGTACTTGTGGAGATCCACTTCAACTTATGAAGATAACTCGTCATGCATGAGATGATATAGCAAGTAGAATGGCATGCATAATGAAAAATGGACGTCTGCAGAATGATCTAAGTGCGGAAGTTATCATCGCACATGCAGAATTTATCATCGCATCACAGTAAAGCAAATAAGTAGCAGACGACCATCAAGTTTAGGTGTTACAACTCAAAGAACCAAATGTTTCAAAAGCAAGAGTTGTAAGCACGAAGCAAAATATAATGCAACCGCCGATATGAACCCGCTTGAAGACTATCAACTCATACGCTTCTCCCCCTTTTGTCAGTAAGGACCAAAAAGGTTTGAAGGCATGGAGCATCTACTTGTCATCATGAGTAGGTGAAGCAGCAGGGTTGTCGGCGTTGGTTGGCGGTGCAAATGAACTTGGTGCAGTGTCGATGCGCACAGTTTTAGGAGGTGGTGAAGTAGCATCATCTTCATCGTCGATCACTCTGGCATTTACCGTTGCCGCGGAGGAAGAATATTCAGAGTCTTCAAGAGATGGAGGCGACGTGGGACGCAGATCCGTGGAGGAGTGGAGTCAAACTAGAATCTTTCATTGAAGCCATCGTCTTGAAGATCGCTTCAAAGATCGAAAGGTGGTCAAACTCTTCCATGATCGCCGGCAAGTTTCATGAGCAACAAAGGCATTCTTGGTGGCAAGGTTGCGAATGCGATTGACATCCACCAAGAGGCTTTGCATCTGTCTCTTGAGCCAGAAATGATGCTTATCCTGTTTCTGATGAAGAGCCACAAGAAGTTCTCGGTCATTGAGAACACGAGAACGCTTCTGAGGCCTTTGTGCAATGGTGCTTTCAGTGGCTTCAGTTGGTGCTCGATGAGGCAGACGAGTGTTTCCAGCCAGTCGATAGATTCGTGTCGCTGCTTGAACACCTTCAATAGGCTGAGTGAAGCTTTGGTGCTCAACATTCTGAAGACAAAGAGGCGTCTTGGTAGGGTCAGAGTATATAGCATCAACTAACATATCAACCTCTAGCAGAAAGATTATATGATTGCGAGCAGAGGGCGATAATCGATGATGAGTGTCGCTGATGAGGCGCATGACCCATGGAGCATAAAACTTCGCATCAAGCAAGTCGAGCCGAAGCGACAAGTTGCTCGATGAAGAATTCTTGAGTGTCAAGCCGATGCCATTGAGAATATAGAAGACCAAAGTCTTCATAGCTCCTTCAAGCTTGGCGTGATGAATGTCCTTTGACAGCCATAGAGTTCACCGATGATATGATATATGGTGCAAGGCGATACTCAAGGTCTTCAACAAAGAAGTCTGTTGGATATTCGGCGTCGGATGGCGAGGGCTTCATCATGCTCAACATCCGCTCATATTGGGTTACGGCTTATGAAAGATGCTCTCACAAGATTGCGGTGTAGCCGATGATCGAGTTCATATAGTTCTCCAGAGTGGCTAGCCCTGTAAGCTCAGTGATATCCATAGCTTTGGCTTCATGATGAACATTTCCAGTCATCCACTCGAGAACCCATGTCTTGATGTCTTTGTTGTAGCGCGATTGTGCAGAGTAGCATAGAATTGAAGCAATAGCTCTTCATTCCAATGTTCTTTGTCTGTCACAAAGTGGAGCAGACCAGCATCACGAAAGCAATCAAGTGCTTCTTCTAAGCACGGCAGTCCAACAATGGCTTCAGTATCAAGACGCATATGAGGGAAAATGCGCCCTTGATCATATAGAATGCAGGAGTAATAGCTTCTCTGCTGATAGCTCCAGAACCGATCTGATGATATCCTTGGCTTGGAGTAGGGGTTCTTAGCGCTGTCAAAGAAGGTATTGTGGCTTTTGAAGCCATTTGCATTGAAGGACCCTAGTGAGTTGGCAGTACCTGGAAACCTTGGCAACCTAGGCTTTGGCTTCTGGACCTGAGGCCTATGCTCAACATGATAGTCAAATTGAGGTCCTGAGGCAGTAGGCGGAGGCACCAGAATGGGCCATCGGACAGTGATAAGCTGACCATAATTGTATGCTTGCTCAATGGTGTGAGGCCTTGGTGGCGGAACAGGAGCAGGGGCAATAGCTGAGGAGTCAGGCTGCACAACAGGTGCTTCTGGAGCACTTGTCATATTGGCTTCAAAAAGATCCTCATTGGTTTCAAAAGACATCCTCATTGGCTTGGTGCGACATCCTCAGTGGTTTCAGGTTCAGTGGCCACATTTGCTTCACGCACACTAGTTGGTGCAGGCTCCACATTAGCGTCAGCCATGACTACGTCATTGGCTTCATTGGCGTTAGCGGTGGCAGCCTCAACATTGTCAACCTCCTCTTGACGAACAGGAGGGTCGACGCGCACGCTCACATCCGAACCGCTTCTTCTTCAATCACCGGGGAGTAGGTACACGACTTCTTCTTCATTTTCCTCTACCGATCTAGGTGGAATGTCTTCAGCAGCATGTGCTTCAGACTCGGAGACATTCACAGTTGGAGCAGTTCAGAAAATACTTGACGTGCAACAGGTGAACGTTGCACTTCTCCTTCTGGAACGCTCGACAGAGGGACTTGAGGCCTTATTCCTTTGCGAAGCCTGCGCAGTGCTGGCTTCTCCTTAGGAGATGGAGTTGGATAGGCCTCATAGTCTTCATCCTCTTCTTGCACGGGGGGTGTTGCTTGTTGTTGTTGTTGGGGAGTACTGGGGGAGTCTTGTTGTTGTGGGTGATCAGCCCACGATGCATCCTGAGCAATTAGCGTCAAAGGACGACCAATGCTGATGAGTTCGCTGTTCGTATGAATAGGCGATGATACCACGTCATGTTCGATCTGAGGAAGAACTTCATCATCAGCTACATTGTCATCATGACCAATGTCTTCAAAGGCGTGGTTCAACTGCTGGAATATCTTCAGCTTCATGAGCCTCTGTGGGAGCAGGCTCATGGACTATCATCCTTCGTTCTTGTTGTTCTAACGCTGGGAGAACCATTGAAATGGGTTCAACAACTAAGGGCTCTATGGAAGCAGCCCTAGTCTTCTTGGTCTTGCGCTTCTTCTTGGAGGGACCGGCATCGAGGCTTCAGTGTTCTTTCTCTTTCTTGCTTGACCTCGGCAGCCCTCGTCTTCTTACGCTCAAGCGGTTGTGGCGACCTTTGGCTTCGAGCCAATCATGCTGCTTGGGAAGATAATGCGAGGGCTTCTTGGCTTGAAGGTTCGAGCGATTCGCGTAAAGCTTCTTCTTCCTTTTGCAGCCATCCTGGGTCAATGCCAGACGGCCAAGTGACTTAAGCTTGCGCTTTCAAATTTCATTGTAGGCGAGCACACACTTATCACCAAAATCTTCATGCGCTCTCGAGAGCCCTGAGCTTCTTCACACTTCTTCAGAAAAGCTTCTTTAAGCTCATGTAGCATGACTTTAATCAATCTTGTTCTTGAGCTCAATGATTCGCTGAGCAAGAGCTAGCTCAGAAGCAATGGCTACATTGAAGGTGACACTGAGGCCAATGGGAAGCTGTAAATCTTCAAAACTGAGAGTGGGGGTGTTGAACCATTCATCAATGAAATTGTGGATGATGGCCACATCAAAGAGAGGCAAGTTGTTGAAGATTTCTGCTTCTTCCTTGCTCTTTATCACCGCTCAAGGGCATCATCAAGAAGATCTTCATCACTTGATGATCAATGGGTTCTTCACGCAGATTGCGGCGAGTCAAGGCTCTTTGATCGGATGGTCGACAAGTTGCTTTTTCTTCTCCGCTCTCTTGGAGACACGGATTAATCTTCGATCGCACATCGGCTTCGTGGAGGTGCAAGGGCTGGCTTCGCATGAGAAGTCTTCGGAGGTGCAGCTGAGGTTGAAGCCTTTGGCTTCTTTTGCTTCTGTGACTTTGGAGGAGGAGCAGGGGCTTCATCGGAGTCAGCATCATTTTCAGAATGATCTACTCTTGCACCTTGGACCACGATGTAGGTGATGAGGCCGTCAAGGTTGGAGAAGGGGCCGATGACATTGGGATTAGCATCACGGGAGCCGTCAGCACGGGGAGCAGAGGGACCTGGGTTGAAGTCCAAGCCCAAGGACTTCTTGTTCTTCTTGGCCGAAGCCACAGCAAACTGGTAGTTGCGCTTGAAGAGAGAGTCGTCACGGCACCATAGTAGTGAGGTGGGATCTGCGTTCTCAGGCTGTGGTCCACGGACCATGCAAGGATAGAAGCCTTGATCAATGGCTTCAGCTCGGCTCTTGGGTTGAAGGCCTCGATAGAGGATATCACCCCAAGGTCTCTTGATGGCATTCTTCTCTGCATATTCCTTCATCACAAACTTGTACTTAAACCACTCCTCAGCCCAATAGCGCCGAATCCATTGGATTCGCGTCTTTCTCTAACGATAATTTTCTTCGGGATCTGTCTTTTATAGTTCTACTAAGTCACCAGGAAGATCCTTGGATGTTCCTTCTCTGTGCTGTCTGCCACCCTTCCTTGCTGATTTTTCTGCAGCCATGAACTTCAAGCTGAATGGCTTCAATACGTTCAAAGGCTTCAGAGACTTACGCTTCTGGTCAAGCAGAACTCGCTTCAGGAGAATTGATGTGATGTTGTAAGTATTCTCGCAAACGAATGCGGACTATGAGAACCAAGGATTCTCCCACGGACATGTACCGTGATAAAGATTAGAGATGCGAGGAAGGGAAGAGGTCATATGCATTCTTAGAAGATTTTGAAGATAAATCAGTTTGAAGACATTGACCTCATGATGCTAAGACATTCACTTATATAGGCGAGTTGGTTCCGATTTGTACCAATCCGTGAATAAGTACAAGTGAGGAATCAAACTAGACAGAAATCTAAGTGAATCGACTAGGCAAGATGAAATGCGCATGAATAGATCTAACTTGAATGCATGTAAACCACTTTCGGTAAGCAGGATGAATCTTGAAGATCAAAAAGGTGGTAAAAATAGAGTTATAATTACCGCACGAAGAACTGCTAGATGGGATGAATAGGAGACCGAGTAGTTCAGCCCACCGTGCCCTAACTTGGCGACGGAGGACACCTACGGCAACGATGGAGAGAACGATGTCCGCGGCCGGCGTGAGGACGGCGTTGGAGAAGTCGCGACAGCTAAGTGCTTCGTCACCGGCGTCGTCGCGAGCTAGCGATGGCGCTAGGGTTTTGACGGAGGTGGAGAGGTGGAAGAAGGATTTCTTTACCGCAGGGGACAAGTATTTATAAGTAGGTGAGAGACACAGCGCAATTGCGTTGGTGCCCCTGGTGGATCACATCTGAGGGGCACGTGGCAAGCATGCAACATACTCAGAGTTGTCCCACGTTCCCACGCCCGCCAGGCATGTCGGAGAGTTGTTCCGGCTTCTCCAGATTTCAACAATAAAGATAAGACATTTAAAACAGATTTAATGTTTATCTCTTTGCCTTCACGACTAGGACGCAGAGAAGACATTCGACGCTTCAATAGAATGCATATGATTTGGACAGATAGAGTTTGAGATAGGAAGCATAGAGAGATTAGGGTCCCATCACATTCACTTAGTTCAAAAGATCCAATCTTGAAGACGTAGCTATAAGTGAATGTCAGAGAGGATGTAACACTATATATATATATATATATATATATCAGAAAGCAATCAAATCATCATAGTGTAGAAAGTCATGAAGACAAATTGAAACTGAGGACAAACCAAATGCAAAGTCATTGCAACATAACGCCATGAGTGAAACACTTCAAACAGAGAAAGTTGGTGGTGGCGTTACCCACCGTATAGGAAGTATTAGACCCAGACACGGCGCACAATTATCGTGGCGCTCCGAAGTCAAATTCCGTGTTAATGTATTCACACTCAGAGTGTAAATCTTCATTGATTGAAGATATACATTACTTTGTGTGTTGCACATCTAAGTCATCAACAGGCATAAGTGTTAGGATGTGTGCCTGATCACAGGACATTAGAGGATTCCAAGATATTTAGCTCACACCGTAACTTGCAAAACCTTTTCTCATCCAAGGGCTTTGTGAAGATATCGCCGATTGCTCTTACGTGTTGACGTGAATGATATCGATATCTTTCTTCATAACATGATCTCGAGAAAGTGATGACGAATTTCAATGTGCTTTGTCTTCGAGTGTTGGACTGGATTGTTGGCTATTTTGATGGCACTTTCGTTGTCGCAGAAGAGAGGTACTTGTTTGAGTTGATGCCATAATCCTTGAGAGTTTGCTTCATCCATAGAAGCCGAGCACAACAGATCCAAAGAGCAATGTATTCAGATTCAGCAGCTTGAGAGTGATACACAGTTCTGCTTCTTTGAAGACCAATAGACAAGTGATCGACCAAGAAAATGACATGTGCCTGATGTAGACTTGTGATCCACCTTATCACCAGCATAATCAGCATCCGAGAATCCAACCAAATCAAATTTTGAGACCTTGGGATACCATAATCCGAGTGTTGGGGTGTAAGCCAAATATCGAAGAATCGCACATAAATAAAGCAAAGAACCAATCATGGAGCGGTATACCTTTTGATCAAACTCTTTACCATTGTCGTCGGGACCAAGATGGTGTTTGGCTGGCATTGGCGTGTGTAGCCTTTGCAGTCTTCCATTCCAAACTTCTTCAGACAATCTTTGAGGTATTTTTCTTGAGATATGAAGATGCCATTTCGTTGCTGATGAATTTGAAGACCAAGGAAGAACTTCAGCTCACCCATCATGGACATTTGATATTGCTCTTGCATCATGTACCAAACTCATCATATACTTCGGTTGGTGCGGTACCAAGATTATGTCATCCACATATATTTGGCACACAAAGAGTTCACCATCATATGTCTTCGTGAAGAGTGTGGGATCGAGGATCGAGGTTTGAAGCCTTTGCTCTTCGTGAAGTCTTTGATTGTATCATACCGTGCACGAGGAGCTTGTTTGAGGCCATAAAGTGCTTTGTTTAGCTTGTACACCATATCGATGTTTTGGATCTTCAAAGCCAGGTGGTTGTGCGACATATACTTCTTCTTCAATCTTGCCATTGAGAAATGCACTCTTTACATCCATTTGATATAGCAACATATTGTGATGATTAGTGTAGGCTAGCAGTATGCGAATAGCTTCAAGTCTAGCAACAGGAGCAAATGTTTCATCGAAGTCAATTCCTTCAACTTGAGTATATCCTTGAGCCACAAGACGTGCTTTGTTTATTTACTTGACCATGCTCATCTTGCTTGTTTCGATATATCCACTTTGTTCCAATAATGTTATGCGTCGCGAGGTCGTGTCGCTTGACGAGTTCCCAAACATTATTCAGCTTGAACTGTTGAAGTTCTTCTTGCATGGCTTGAATCCATTCAGTTCCATAAAGGCTTCAAAGAACTTTCTTGGGTTACGATATAGACACAAATGAAAAGTGCCCACGAAGTTTGCTACTGTGTTGCTCTTGATCAAGTGAGCGGACCAGTGCATTGATCTTGTCAATTATCTTCTCTATTTGAACTTCATTTGCAACACGAGGATGAACAGGACGAAGATTTTGCTCGCCGATCATTGTCATCATTGGAAGGATTGTCTTGATCCGAGCATTGTCTTCAAAGTTGATTTGGTGTAGAGATGATAAGTTCCTCTTGTGTGTGCTTCAGAGGGCATGATTTCACCAGTTCCCATCAGCTTGATAGACTCGTTTGAAGGTGCTTCATCTAGTGTACTTGGCAGAATCTCTCTCTGGAACCATTGGTTTCATCAAATTTCACATCCACAGTTTCAACAATTTTGTAGAGATAAAGGTTGAAGACTCAGAGGAGTGTGAATCCTTTCCATAGCCAAGCATGAAGCCTTCATGAGCCTTAGGTGCAAATTTTGACTTGTGATGGGGATCCTTGATCCAAAGATCTAGCTCCAAATACTCAAGTAACGACGCTTGGCTTCTTGCCGAGAAGTAGCTCATAAGATGTTTTGTTCGAAGCTTATGGATGTACACACGGTTGATGATATGACATCTTTGTATCAATAGCTTCGTGCCGTAACTTTCTTGGTGTCTTGTATTCATCTAGCATTGTTCGAGCCATCTCAATGAGGGTTCTCTTTTGCACTCAACGATGCCATTTTGCCGAGGTGTGTATGGAGCAGAGAACTCATGAGTGGTTCCCATTGTATCCAGACATGAGATCAAGTCCAGTGTTCTTGAATTGATTGCCATTGTCACTTCGATGTGCTTGATCTTCACACCATAATTGTTCATTGCTCGATTTGCAAAGCGCTCAAGACATCTTGCACTTCAGTCTTGTAAAGTATTATATGAACCCATGTGTATCTTGAGTAGTCATCAACAATGACGAAGCCATAGAGACAGGCTGTTGTTGTGAGGGTGGAGTAATGAGTAGGTCCAAATAAGTCCATGTGTAACAGCTCGAAGGGTTGAGATGTTGTCATGATTGTCTTCGAGGGTGCTTTGCCCTTGTCATCTTTCCAATTTCACAGCACCACACAGATGATCCTTCTTGAACTTGACATCCTCGATGCCAATGACATGCTTCTTCTTGACGAGTGAGTGTAAGTTCCTCATGCCAACATGTCCCAGCCTTCGATGCCAGAGCCAGCATTCTAAAGCTTTTGTGAGAAGACATACGGCAAGCCCTGCTGAGAAATCTACCATGTATAGATCATCTTTTTGATACCCTTCAAAGACTAGAGACTTGTCAGATTCCATTAGTACAAGGCAACGATATTTGCCAAATATCACAATCATGTTCAAGTCACAAAGCATTGAGACGGACATTGTTGAAACCAAGGATTCAACAAGCATCACTTTATCCATGTGTTGATCCTTTGAGATTGCAACTCTACCTAGACCCAATACCTTGCTTTTACCAAAGGTCAAGAAATGTAATATGACTCTTGTCGGATGGACGAAGGTTGAGTCCATGAGAAGACTTCGATCACCAGTCATATGATTTATGCATCCACCGTCCATAATCCATTCTCAAGCTTTTGGTGATGTACCCACAAAGGCGATTAGGAGGATAGGCTTCACAAGAGTGTTGTGAAGCATAAGCATTTGACACATATAGGGACAATCACATCTTATATCAAGGTTAGGACATTGTATGGTGATAAGAGATTCAGATGAAGTATATAGAATGACATTTTATCGTGCGTCCTAAATGAGTTTTAGGTCCCCAAAGAATAGTATTGGACGCCATTGATTCTCGGGTCGAGACCGTTTTACTAAAAGAGAGTTAGTTCTTCTTTGCCACCTACATCTTTAGTGGGGCTTAGAAGCAATGAGTCTTAGTGCAAAGATCTCGAGAATTTTGGCTTTGAAGCCCTAGCAAATAGCCTTGCAGAGATGAATGATACTCATGTGAATAAGGAAAAGTTCTTAGTCCTATGAACATAGCGGTTCAAGATACACGCCATATTCATAAGTCTCGAGCATGATTTCCTGCAAAACATTGGCATTAGGGTGACTCATGTGAGTCCTCAGATCTGTATGAAGCCTTTGGGCCAAATGAAGCTATAGGTCAGAGTTTGTCTTCTTCCTTGGTGGTGTCATGATGGCATTCACAGAAGATTCTCAATGTACCGCTTGGGTACCCAGATCTTCTTCATAGGTGGTCCATTCTGCGATTAGTACCAATATACCCGCAAACACTTCACCATTCCGATTTGTGAACAGCTTATAGTTTGCATCAAAGGATTCATCAATGACAATAGGATTAGCCGGGTAAAGTCGGATAAGGTGGATGGATCTATCAAGCTTCCTTTGCAAAGAACCCATGTGGTTTTGGGGTACTGCTCGGGCTTCCAAAGATGAGCCATCAACATTCATTTTCCTTTCGAACCCAACACCCTCTTTCCTAGGGTTTGGTTCAGAATCCGCTTTTGAGGACATCGCAGAGTCCGATGTCCCTTCAAGCTTTTGTACATCCCTATTTCAAGCAATGTCTTCAACATAGCATTTTCATCGACAATGCAGTGGTATCCTCCGCAGAGGGGTTAGTAACCACATTAGTAGGTGAAGACAATGAAACAAGAGCAGCAGTGGAACATTCAAAGAACAGATGTAGCGTTATCACGCCAATGCATTTTAGACATGGTGGTTCAAATCCATCTGAGAAGGCCCGATCATTGGGCGCAAGTGACTCATTCACCTTTTGAAGATCTTCATGAGCCGCTCTCAATTTCTCAAGCTCTTGTTTCCTTTGAAGATAATCATAGGAGAGCCTTTCATAAGTAGTTGAGAGCGATTCATGACGACCTTCAAGTTCTTGGTACTTAGCATGAAGATTTTTATGTCATCAACTAAGGATTGTGAACGTGTCATTTCGGCGTCAACAGTCATCGCTTTTGTCTAACAGTTTTGAGTATGTTCCATAGCCTTTTGTTGTTCGATTGCAATTTTAGCAAGTGTTTTGTAGCTGGGTTTGGATTCACAATCAAAGTCATCTTCACTTGAAGTTTGAAAGTAAGCATCGCGTGATTTTACCTTGGCACCACGTGCCATGAAGCAGTAGGTGGGAGTAGGATCGTCTTCGTCATTAGCTTCAGCGTTGGTGTGGAAGTCATTGTCTTCAGTGTTGAAGATGGACTTGGCAACATAGGTCGTGGCTAGAGCCGACTTGCAACGCCAGGTCGACTCCTCTCCAGACTCCACCTCCGCCTCCTCAAGCAGACTCCTCCTCTGAATCCATTTCCTTGCCAACAAACACACGAGCCTTGCCAGATGAGCTCTTCTTGTATGATGAAGACTTGGAAGAAGACTTAGAAGACTTTGAGGATTTCTTCTTCTTCTTGTCATCGGAATCATATTCCTTGCTTTTCTTCTTCTTCTTCTCATTGTCCCACTTGTGGACACTCGATATGTAGTGTCCCGGGTTTCTTGCACTTGTGGCAGGTTCTCTTCTTGTGATCATGTGTGGAAGCTTCATCATTCCTTGAGCTAGATCGTGAAGACTTTCTGAAGCCTTTGTTCTTTGTGATTTTCTAGAACTTCTTCACAAGCATAGCAAGTTCCCTTCCATTGTCTTCAGGATCTTCAGAACTGTAGTCAGATTCTTCTTCAGATGAGGAAACAACTTTTGCCTTCAAAGCACGAGTTCGGCCATAGTTTGGGCCATAGATATCTCTTTTCTCAGATTGCTGGAACTCATGTGTGTTGAGCCTCTCAAGTATATCAGACGGATCGAGTGTCTTGAAGTCAGGACGTTCTTGTATTATGAGGGCAAGGGTGTCAAAGGAGCTATCAACTGATCTCAGCAGTATCTTGACGATTTCATGCTTGGTAATCTCAGTTGCGCCAAGAGCTTGAAGTTCATTTGTGATATCAGTGAGGCGATCAAATGTGAGCTGGACATTTTCATTGTCGTTTCTCTTGAAGCGGTTCAAGAGGTTGCGAAGAACACTGATTCTTTGATCTCTCTGGGTTGAGATGCCTTCGTTGACCTTGGATAGCCAGTCCCAGACTAGCTTCGACGTTTCCAGAGCACTCACACGGCCATACTGTCCTTTGGTCAGATGACCACAGATGATGTTCTTCGCAGTAGAGTCCAATTGAATGAACTTCTTGACATCAGTGGGAGTGACACCTTCACCAGTTTTGGGAACGCCATTCTTGATGACATACCAGAGGTCGACATCAATGGCTTCAAGATGCATGCGCATCTTATTCTTCCAGTAGGGATATTCAGTTCCATCGAACACGGGCAAGCAGCGGAGACCTTGATTATCCCGCAATGACATAGCTGAAACTCCGGTGGTTCAACGAATCACACGTAACAAGGAGTACCTTGCTCGATACCAATTGAAAGTGCTACTATCGACTAGAAGGGGGGTGAATAGGCGATTTTATGAAAGTCTTCTAAACTTGGAAGTTTCAAGACAAACAATGTAAATGACCTAATTGTAATGCAATAGAAGATAAACTACCCAAAGCAAGCCATAGTCAAGTATACATAGATATGAAAGTACGGGACTAATAGCAGCTAGGTAGTAAGGATCAGGATCGAAGATGGTATGAAGCCAATCAACAGTAGTAGTCAAGCAATGAAGTCAAACAGATACATAGATAGGCAATGACTTCACGAAGACAAACTAAAGTAAGGATGGGAAGGGATAGAACCAGTTGCTTGTTGAAGACACATGATTTGTTGGACCGGTTCTAGTTGCTGTGATAACTGTACGTCTGGTTAGGGAGGCTGAGATTTAACTCGTAAGACCGTGTCTTCACCTTATTCCCTTGAGCTAAGGACACCCGTCCTCGCCTAATCACTCTGGTAAGTCTTCAAGGAGACTTCCAAACCTTCACAGACTTCGCTCACCGCAATCCACAATGACTCTTGGATGCTCGAACGCGACGCCTAACCGGCCGGAGGATTCACAGTCCTCAAGTGTAATAAGTCTTGTGTCACATGCATGTAAAGACTTGAGTGATGCCTAACACTCTTTGGCTCGGGTGTTTGGGCTTTGTCCTCGCAAGGATTTTCTCTCTCAAATGCTTCGAGGTGGGTTGCTCTCAAACGACAAAAGCCGTGCACAAACTCGAAAGCAGCCACCAATTTATGGTGTAGGGGTGGCCTATTTATAGCCACTAGGCAACCCGACCTGATTTGTCCAAAATGACCCTCGGTCACTAAGGAACCGACACGTGTTCCAACGGTCGATTTCAAACACACGCGACAACTTTACTTGGGCTACAAGCAAAGTGACTCATCCACTCTGGATAAGATTTGCTCTCATTGTCTTTGCTCAAGACATAGGATTTGGGTTGAGCATCACTTGACCACTCGACTTAGTTCACTTGGACCCCACTTAATAGTACGGTGGTTCCTATGACTCAACAAAGAAGAAAAGAAAGCAACGAAACCACACAGTCTTCGCGCTTCATAGTCTTCACGCAACGTCTTCTCATGTCATAGTCTTCAATATGAATATCTTCTCATACCACCATTGTCTTCAATGTCTTCATACATTTTTAGGGGTCATCTCCGGTAGGTAAACCGAATCAATGAGGGACACTACTTGCGTTATCCCGCAATTCTCACAAA
Organism: Aegilops speltoides; assembly: GCA_021437245.1. NCBI lineage: Eukaryota > Viridiplantae > Streptophyta > Magnoliopsida > Poales > Poaceae > Aegilops > Aegilops speltoides. The sequence goes on from JAHHZJ010001944.1 coordinate 20,913, forward strand.
CGCAT
>JAHHZJ010001945.1:0-35650 GCA_021437245.1 Aegilops speltoides
AGTCAATTAAGCGTCTTGATCTATCTCTATAGATCTTAATGCCCAATATATAAGCAACTTCACGAGGGTCTTTCATTGAAAAACTTTTATTCAAGTATCCCTTTATGCTATCCAGAAATTCTATATCATTTCCAATCAATAATATGTCATCCACATATAATATTAGAAATGCTCTGAGCTCACACTCACTTTCTTGTAAATCTGAGGCTTCTCAAAAAGTGCTGTATAAAACCAAATACTTTGATCACACTATCAAAGCGTTTATTCCAACTCGAGAGGCTTGCACCGATCCATAAATGGATCATTGGAGCTTGCACACTTTGTTAGCCCCTTTGGATCAATAAAACCTTCTAGTTGCATCATATACAACTCTTCTTCCAATCCATTAGAGAATGCGGTTTTTACATCCATTTGCCAAATTTCATAATCATAAAATCACGGCAATTGCTAAGATGATTGAGACGAGACTTAAGCATCGCTACGGGAGAGAAGGTCTCATCGTAGTCAACCCCTTGAACTTGTCGAAAACCTTTTGCTACAAATCGAGCTTTAAACGATAACATTACGTCGTCGTCGGTCTTCTTCTTGAAGATCCATTTATTCTCAATTGCTTGCGCCATCGGAAAGTCAACAAAATCCATACTTTGTTCTCATACATGGATCCCATCTCCAGTTTCATGGCTTCAAGCCATTTTTCGAATCTGGGCTCACCATCGCTTCTTCATAGTTAGTAGGTTCATCATGATCTAGTAGCATGACTTCGAGAATAGGATTACCATACCACTCTGCGTGCGGATCTTACTATCATTAGGACCTCACGAGGTTCACATAGTAACTTGATCTGAAGTTCTGATCATCATCATCATCAACTTCCTCACTAAGAATGGTTTTGACGTCACCAAAACCGGTTCCCTGATGTATTATTTTCCAACAAGGGAGTAGGTACAATTACCTCATCAAGTTCTATTTTCCTCCTCACTTCTTTAGGAGAGAAACTCCTTCTCTAGAAAGGATCCATTCTTAACAACGAATGTCTTGCCTTCGGATCTGTGATAGAAGGTGTACCCAACTGTTTCCTTTGGGTATCCTATGAAGACACATTTCTCGATTTGGGTTCGAGCTTATCGAGGTTGAAACTTTTCACATAAGCATCGCAGCCCCAAACTTTAAAAACGACAACTTTGGTTTCTTGCCAAACCATAGTTCATAAGGTGTCGTCTCAATGGATTTCGATGGTGCCCTATTTAATGTGAATGTGGCCGTCTCTAAAGCATAACCCCAAAGCGATAGCGGTAAATCTGTAAGAGACATCATAGATCGCACCATATCAAGTAAAGCACGATTCTGACGTTCGGACACACCATTACATTGTGGTGTTCGGGTGGCGTGAGTTCTTGAAACTATTCCACATTGTTTTAAGTGTAGACCAAACTCGTAACTCAAATATTCTCCTCCACGATCGGATCGTAGAAACTTTATTTTCTTATTACGATGATTTTCAACTTCACTCTGAAATTCTTTGAACTTTTCAAATGTTTAGGACTTATGCTTCATTAAGTAGATATACCCATATCTGCTTAAATCATCTGTGAAGGTGAGAAAATAGCGATATCCCACGAGCTTCAACATTCATTGGACCACATACATACGTATGTATGATTTCCAACAAATCTGTTGCTCTCTCCATAGTCTCGGAGAAGGCGTTTTGGTCATCTTGCCCATGAGGCACGGTTCGCAAGTACCAAGTGATTCATAATCAAGTGGTTCCAAAAGTCCATCAATTATGGAGTTTCTTCATCGCTTTACACCGATATGACCCAAGCAGCGGTACCACAAATAAGTTGCACTATCATTATCAACTCTGCATCTTTTGGCTTCAACACTATGAATATGTGTATCACTACTATCGAGATTCATCAAAATAGACCACTCTTCAAGGGTGCATGACCATAAAAGATATTACTCATATAAATAGAACAACCATTATTCTCGATTTAAATGAATAACCGTCTAGCATCAAACAAGATCCGGATATAATGTTCATGCTCAACGCGGCACCAAATAACAATTATTTAGGTCTAATACTAATCCCGAAGGTAGATGTAGAGGTAGCGTCCGATCGCGATCACATCGACTTTGGAACCATTTCCGTGCATCGTCACCTCGTCCTTTGCGGTGTTAAGCAATCCAGTAGTCCTGTTTGAGTTGCAAATATTAGCAACAGACAGAGTATCAAATACCAGTGCTACTCGAGCTCTAGTAAGGTACACATCAATAACATGTATATCACATATACCTTTGTTCACTTTGCCATCCTTCTTATCGCCAAATACTTGGCGGTTCGCTTCGGTGTCGATGCGCTTGCGGTAAAGCACTTTCGATTTCAGGCTTAGGTCCGGACTTGGGTTTCTTCTCTTGAGCAGCAACTTGCTTGCCGTTCTTTTGAAGTTCCCCTTCTTCCCTTTGCCCTTTTCTTGAAACTAGTGGTCTTGTTGACCATCAACACTTGATGCTCCTTCTTGATTTCTACCTCCGGCTTTTAGCATTGCGAAGAGCTCAAGGAATAGTCTTGTTCATCCTTGCATATTATAGTTCATCACAAAGCTCTTGTAGCTTGGTGGAAGATGATTGAAGAATTACATCAATGACACTATCATCGGAAGATTAACTCCAGTTGAATCAAGTGATTGTTATACCCAGACATTACGAGTATATGTTCCTTGTGAACTATTCTCCTCCATCTTGCAGCTATAGAACTTATTGGAACTTCATATCTCTCAATCCGGGCATTTGCTTGAAATATTAACTTCAACTCTGGAACATCTCATATGCTCCATAGCGTTCAAAACGTCGTTGAAGACCGGTTCTAAGGCGTAAAGCATGGCACATTGAACTATCGAGTAGTCATCGACTTTGCTCGCGCCATACGTTCTTAACGTCGTCGATCGGTTATCGGCGAGCAAGCACTGGCACCGGCGGTGCTTCGGGGCGTAATCTCTTACGTGCGGCAATGAGGATAATCCTCAAGTTCACGGACCCGGTCCGTGTAATTACTACCATCATCTTTCAACTTTGCTTTCTCAAGGAGCGCATTAAAATTCAGCGGAACAACAACACGAGCCATCTATCTACAAATAAACATAGACAAGCAAGATACTATCGGTACTAAGTTCATGATAAATTTAAGTTCAATTAATCATATTACTTAAGAACTCCCACTTAGGCAGACATCTCTCTAGTCATCTAAGTGATCACGTGATCCAAATCAACTAAACCATAACCGATCATCAGCGTGAGATGGAGTAGTTTTCAATGGTGAACATCATTATGTTGATCATATCTACTATATGATTCACGCTCGACCTTTTCGGTCTCCGTGTTAGAGCCATATCTGCATATGCTAGGCTCGTCAAGTTTAACTTTGAGTATTACTGCGTGTGCAAAAGCGGCTTGCACCGTTGTAGATGGACGTGAGCTTATCACCCGATCATCACGTGGTGTCTCAGGCACGACGAACTTTGCAGCGGTGCATACTCGGGGAGAACACTACTTGATAATTTTAGTGAGAGATCATCTTAAAATGCTACCGTCAATCAAAGCAAGATAAGATGCATAAAGGATAAACATCACATGCAATTAATATAAGTGATATGATATGGCCATCATCATCTTGTGCTTGTGATCTTCATCTTGAAGCACCATCGTGATCACCATCGTCACCGGCGCGACACCTTGATCTCCATCGTAGCATCGTTATGCGTTTCGCCATCTATTGCTTCTCGACTATCGCTACCGCTTAGCGATAAAGTAAAGCAATTACTGAGCGTTGCATTTCATACAATAAGCGACAACCATATGGCTCTGCCGGATTGCGATAACATCGGTTACAAAACATGATCATCTCATACAATAAAATATAGCATCACGTCTTGACCATATCACATCACAACATGCCTGCAAAAACAAGTTAGGCGTCCTCTACTTAGTTGTTGCAAAATTTTACGTGGTTGCTACGGGCTTCGCAGCAAGAACCGTTCTTACGTGCGCATCAAAACCGCTAGTCACAGCGATAGTTTGTCAAATAGACTCGGGCGTTTTAACCTTCACAAGGACACGGCGTAGCCTTGTGTTCTACTCGTGCAGTTCAACTACTACGATACCCTTTGAGAGAGCAGTAATTTCAAAAAATTTCCTATGCACACGAAGATCATTGTAGGAGGGTGTAGGATCGGAGAGTATGTCTAGAGGGGGTGATTAGACTACTTGACAACTTAAAAGTTTAGCCTTTTGATTAGGACAAGTTTTAGCAAGTTCACAATGATGACCAAGTCAAGTATCACCCTACATGCAATTCTAGAGTAATGGCAGCGGAAAGTAAATTGCACATGTAGTAAATAAGAGGTGGAGAAAAGCAAGCGCAATTTGGAACACGGAGATTTTCTCGTGGTTCCGATAGGTGGTGCTATCGTCAATCACGTTGATGGAGACTTCAACCCACGGAGGATAGCAGGCTGCGAGAGTCCACGGAGGCTCCACCCACGAAGGGTCACGAAGAAGCAACCTTGTCTATGCCATCATGGCCTCGTCCACGGAGGACTAGCCTTACTCGGGGTAGATCTTCACGAAGTAGGCGATCTCCTTGCCCTTACAAACTTCTTGGTTCAACTCCACATCTTGTGGAGGCTCCCAAGCGACACCTAACCAATCTAGGAGGCACCACCCTCCAAAAGGTAATAGATGGTGTTGGTGATGATGAACTCCTTGCTCTTGTGCTTCAAATGATAATCTCCCCAACACTCAACTCTCCTCACTGATTTGGCTGTGGTGGAAGAAAGGATTGAGTGGAAAGCAACTTGGGAAGGCTAGAAATCAAGTTTCATATGGTGGGAGTGGAGCAACTTGATCTCAACACAAGGGTAGGTAGTTTTCTTCTCGAAATGTAAGGTAGGAGTGGTAGTTCTTTACGATGGCTCTCTCCACGAATGAAGAGGAGGTGGAGGGTATTTATAGCCTCCACACAAAATCCAACCGTTACACATTTGACCAATCTCGGTCGGACCGAAGTTGACAACTCGGTGAGACCGAAAGTTCAAATCTTGTGAGCGTTGGGATTTTCAGTGGGACCGAAAATACAATCTCGGTTAGTCCGATTCTTCCAAAGACTAGGGTTTGCCATTCTCGGTGGGACCGACTTTCTCATCTCGGTGACACCGATTTGAGTCTGAAGGTTCTGAAGGTTGGCAACACTAGTTTCGGTAAGACCGAGTTTGGAATCGGAAAATCCGAAATTTCTAGGGTTTGGGTATATGGTGAGGTGGTTCATCTCGGTGTGGTGAGTTTATGGAATCGGTGGGACCGAGATTACTTATGAGTATATGTTGGAATGAAAGATTGCTGATAGTTTGAGAGATAAATCACTAAGCACTTTGAGCAACGGATCATCATCATAACCTCATCCCTTTTAATAGTATTGGCTTTCCTATGGACTCAATGTGATCTTGGATCACTAAACCAAAAATAGAGTCTTGAGCTTTTGCCAATGTTTTCCTTAGCATTTTGAGGGTCCACATCATCGGTCATTGCCATACCCATATCCTTGAACTTTACGAAATATTCTCAAGAAACAATTAGTTCAATGATATATATGTTGTTATTAATTACCAAAACCACCGGGGATTAGTTGCACTTTCAATCTCCCCTTTTTGGTAATTGATGACAACATATAGATCAAAACCGACAAATGATATAATCAATGAATAACATAAATAAGCTTTGAGAAGTATGTGATAAGCAAGAGCTCCCCTAAATTTGTGCATTATTTAAGATTTGCGTTTGAATGCAAATGCACAATCGATTAGGATCATGGGTCACTCTTCCATGTCACATACATCTTGGTGGAAGCGCACAAAATGATAAGAATGAATAGCATGCACCCAATCACCAAGACATGAGTAAATGATCATACAAGATATGAATAGAATATGATAAGCATTAAGCACACATTAAGCATAGTATGATCAAGCACTCATCAAGATAAAACAAGCGTAGTATCAAACACACGAAATGTCTCGAAGAACTCAAAAGTATCTCAAGGAAAACCATAAGCGAAAGAGCAAAAGCGAGCACTCTCTCTCTCGAAGTCCTATGATCTATACAATTTCTCCCCTTTGGCAACAAGTTACCAAAAGTTCGAAAGGTATAGAGCTAAGCGTCACTAGGGACTCTGCTGGCGGCTCTGTGCTGCGTCGATGGAGTGGAGATAGCTGCATCTGCAAAAGCTTGGTGAAGTCTGTGGAGCTGGAGGAGTGGACCTTTGGGCTGGGCTGGGCCTGATGGAGCTGTGGGAGGTCTTGATCTTTGTAGCCACAGGGTGCATCCTTTGGAATAGCGGTGATCTGGGCTTTGTGAGCCTTTGGGCAGCTGCTCATAGTCATCTGGACAAGATCATCTGCATCTCCTTCATGAGCTCTGCCTTCTCCTCTTGGCTTCCTCGATGTCGCCTCAAGCTTGTTGGCGGTGACTTGCACTTGATCGACTTGACATCGAGCATGGAACTTGTCTTCAACTATCCTCTCAAGACTCTCACGAGGCGCACTATCTTTGGCAGGCGTAGTTCAATCCTCTGGTAGCTTCAGAAGTTGTTCTCCAACGCTCTTGGGCTTTCTTCTTCTTCTTCTTGCTTCCTTCTCGGCTTTAGCTTGTTTGGCGACAGGACTTAGCTTGTCCTTCAGCGGATGTGGGATCATCCTCGGTCATCACAACTTCATTATCTTCATGTTAGGCTGCGATGGCAAGTGGGGTCTATCCAACAAGTAGGTGCCGTGCCAAACTTGGCATTGATGAGCATCTGAATGTGCGGGGCAAACCCACATGACCTCTTACAGTGCTTGTTGTCCTCTTGATAGTCTCAACTATCGGTCCATCACCTTAAAGGTGTCTTCGATCTAGAATGTGCGGCATGTTGATAGAATAGCCTCTTATCATGCGATGGTCTCTGACTTGGGCATCAAAGTATGCCTCGAGAATAGTGTTAGTGGTTGGGAGACCTGCTGAAGATGATATCTGATCCAAGCTTCCATATCTCAACATCCTTGGCTGGTACCTCATTGTACATGTTCCTCATAGACTCGTGATTCTTCTTGGGGATTCCATAGACATCAACATCATCATCTCTTGATCTTTGGGGCATTGAGCAGTGCTGCCCACTCTTCAAGCTGTTGAAGAGAATCTACGGCCTTGATCATCCATACAATTTTGCCATCTGGATAGAAATGTCTTTGTGGCATAGAACGCATGATCATCTCATCATTCCAAGCGATCGACCGACCAGCGAACTCTGCAACTCCACATGCGGTGAAGCTCTCATGCACATGTGGGAAGTAGTCTCTGTGCTCTTCCTTTGTCGATGTATTTCCGGTCAACATATCTGGTGTCGGCAACAATTGGCTTCTTGTCCATGAAAGCTTTGTCTCATAGAAATCTTGTTGCTCTCGGTGTGGAACCTTGAGTCAACAGCTGTCCTTCTCCTGGTGGCATATGGATCAACTTGCCTCCATAGCTTTGAGACCTTTGTCCTTCCTTTCCTTCATATTTTCAGCTCGAGGATGAGCATCATTATGGTGGCGGTTTACATCTAAGTTTGACAATACATGTGCCTCTTCATCGAGTCGGTGGTGGCACATTGTCCTTCTTCTTCTCTGAAGCGGGAATATTTCTTCTTGTTTTCTTTGGCTTGGCGGCGAGGTTTGGCTTGGGCTGCCTTTCTTTGGGTGATGGCTTAGATTTGGTGGGTGCTCACCTTACGATGGCATCTCCCATCAACTTAAGCCACGAGGAGGCTGGGGTGCTTCCTCATCGAATCATCATCGGCTTCATCATGAACTAACCTCTTCCTCTTGGAAGTTTTCTTTATCTTCTTGGAGGTTTCTTCTTCCATGCTCGACTTCTTTGCAGCTGTGGACTTCTTCACCTTCTTTGGTGCCTTTCTTGGTATGTTGCCCTTGATAGTCTTTGGCAACCACTTTCCTCTTAGGCTTGGATGTAATCTCCTCCTCGGCAACAAAGTCGAATCCTCCTCATCGAATTTCTCTTCTTCCTGGCCTGGTGGCGCAGGAGGCAATCCACTTGGGTGCTCCTCTCTCCATCATCGAAAAAGCTGCTGGCTTGGGACTAGTGCTTTGCCTCTGGAATCTCAGCTGGTGATTCGGACCTGTACAGCTGTCACTTGCATCGACATGGTGACAACTTTGTGAATAGAATAGGTATAGGCGAGAATAGAAGAGTTATCACAAAGCTGAAGTTTTGCAAAAGAATGAGTTCAAACTTCAGTTTTAGGTTTTCACGAGAATGCATTTGATCGGCCGAGTCTAAAATTCGGTGAATCCGAAGTGTCTAAACAGAACCATTCACACCACTTTCGGTTGGACGAAATGGGTTTCAGTCTAGCCGAGAACACTAGGGTTTCACTAAATCCTCATTTCGGTCTTACCGATTTGCACAACTTCGGTTGGACGAAAAGTGCGATGCAATGGCGGAGCCGTCGGTCGATCCGAGAATGTAGAATCGGTCACACGAGATGTGTTGGTGAAACCTAACCTAAAATTTTCACTCGAATTTTGTTCTAAGAACTAATCTGCTGGATAGGAAGATTTCAAACTTGGCAGAAGCTAGGCAAAACCTATCGTGCATTGAATCGGAGGTTGAAGCACGAGAGGATGAAACTCACCCAACTAGGTGGAGTTTCACTCTGGCGGCTGCAGCGCGATGAGATAGACCGTTGGCGGCGATGGAGACCATGGCGCGCCTGGCGATGGCGGAGGCGATCCGGAGACCCGGCGGCGGCAATGAAGGTTTGAGGCGAGGCGTTTGAAGGAATAATCAGCGCTGCCCTCGGTATATACCCTTGCCGGTGTCGGTGGGACCGAGTTGGAAAACTTCGGTGGGACCGAGATAGTTAGCGCAGCGATTACTCACTTGATCACGCCGAAATTTACAACTTCGGTTTCACGAGTGAAAACCTAGATCAATCAAGTGATTTGATCTGTCGATTTGAGTATATTGGTTTGACGAAAGTACTTAGAAGGTTTTGGAATTTAAGCTTTTGACGGATCGGTGGCTCAAGTGCTCCTCACTCGGTGCTGTCGAAAAAGTCTTGTTCAAAGTTTGTGATATAAGCATGAATAGAGTTTGAGACAAGAAAGCATAGATAGCTAGGGGAGGAACTTAGGCATTCTTGTCCATCCATTTGGTCAAAAAGAAAAATCCAAAGACCAAAGCAACAAATGGATGTCCTCGAATGGATAAAATCATGCATCAACATGCTCACACAATAAGATAGCAAATGAAATATGTGTCAAACATGCACAAACAAAACTCTAGCTACTAGCACACAATTTGGCGATGACTAGGTCATCTATATATGAGTATATTGACTTAGGAGTCAAATGAGAACATTTGATCATAGGTCATACTCATCGTTTAAGCACAAGTGGGGTTACCACTTTTACATAAAGCATTAATGTGTTCACATCATTTGAAGATGCTTTAGCTCAATTCTTAAAACAAAGCTCCCCTTGATGTGAGAACCCTTTTAAAGGTCAAACTAACCTTGGGTTGTCGTTGAAGACTTCATGTAGATGTTGAAGATGTGGATGCTCAATGTTGATGAAGATCATCAAGAGTTGGGAGCAATCCTTTGGATTGGGCACTTTCAATACCTACATGGGTTAGTCCCACAAGGAACAAACAAGGATATCCATGGACATAGATTGAAGTACACAATAGATGATGTCCATGAAAGCAATGATTACCTTGTCCCTTGACTTACCAACATGAGGTTTGTGACTCCATGAACTAGTGCAAGATGTGGAAGTTGATTGCACAAGTTCTTGCCAAAATGAATGTGAGTGAAGTATTGTTGGCGGAGTCACCCTCAAGAACTCTCTAGTTCTTCTTCTTGGGATCCACATCATCTTGATGGGAATCCTTGGGGTAGTAGTTGAGCTTGTGAAGTAGAACTTGAAGTTGCCTTGGGAACCCACTTGACCATGGCCTTGGGTGCTTCAATGAATGCATCAATCTCCTCTTGAAGCTTGTCCTTGCCTTTTAGCTTGTGGTCTTGTGGTGGAAGGTCATCTTGAGCTTGTTCCACATTGGAAGAAGTAGGATCATACTTCTCCTTTTGAGAAACAAACTTTGGAGTGGGATATTGACCTTCTTCCCATTCAACACCCTCGGCGTTGAACTTTCGCTCAAAACCAATTCCTTGATTCTTCGGTGTCTTCCTTGTTTGCGAACAATTTCCTCAAAGTTCTTGCTTCGGCAAGGCTCTTGTAGACACCTTTCTCTATAATCCCTTTCAATAGACTATTTTCTTGCTCAAGTGAAACTTGGCTTGAAACATTGTTAGTGGAATCAAGAGAACTACTAGAAGTAACAACATTTGATTTAGCATGATTATTGTTACTACTAGATGAAGAATTTTCTTATGCTTGTCATGCTTAGTTTTAATAGGTGGCAAGAAATTAGACAAGAGAAGTCGTTTGGCAAGATATGAAGAACTCTTCTTTGAAGATCGTCATTGATAGCTTTTAGAAACTCATGTTCTTGCTCTAGATTGAGCTTCTCGAGCGTAGCTTCTCATGAGATCTTAGGAGCTCTCTATGATCTTCTTGAGTTGTTTCATGAGCTAACTTAAGAGTGTTTAGTTCTTTAGTTAGGCGCTCAATCTCCTTCATAGCATTGTCATTCGACTCTTCTCGACTATAAAGACTACTAGCATGTTCATCATTACTAAGCTCACTAGATTTGTCATGTAAAGCTCATCTTCACCAAGCAAGTCATCTTCATCACTATCAAAGTCAATGAATTCAGGGTGTGATACCTTGGGGCCTTTTGCCATGAAGCATCTTCCAATTCCCTCATTTGGTGAATCAAACAAGTCATAGGAGTTGGAGTTGGAGGACACGAGAGCAAGACAGGCAACACCTTCATCTTGTTTGTATTGGAGTTGGAGTGATAGCTTCTTTCGGAGTGATTGTCGGAGTCGGGCGGAGACCCATTCCCAACATGAGCTTGATGTTTTCTTCTTGTGTAGCTCCTTGATGACTTGTCTTTCCTTTCCGAATCCTTGCTTCTCAGAGAGGATCTTCGTTCATAACGATCATCTCTACTCCTTCTCTCTTTCGAGGTGACTCTTCTCTTGAGCTTCTTCTTCTTGGAGATTCTTCTCTTCTCTTGTGGAAGTCGAACACTCATTTGAGTAGTGTCGGGTCTTCCACAATTATAGCGATTCGATCACGACTAGAAGATCTCTTTTCATCATATGATCTAGACTTTGAGCTTCTTTCCTTGCTTCTACTCTTGTAGAATTTGTTGAAGTTCTTCACCATTAGGCTTATCTCTTCATTGGAAACCAGCTTGTCACTTGAGGTTGTGGGAGCTTCAAGCTGTAGCTTTATAAGCACCACTTGACTTGTTGTGAAGCTCTTCCTTATCTTTAAGTGTCATCTCATGAGCAACAATTCTTCCAATGACTTGGTAGGCTTGAGATTCTTGTAGTTTGGCATCATTTGGATCAAAGTGCACGGTGTCATACTTTCCATCAAAGCTCGAGAATCTTCTTGATGATGAATCGATCGGTCATTTCTTCGCTTCCTAAGCCGGCAATCTCATTGGTGATGAGAGCAAGCCTAGAGTACATTTCAGCGACTCCTTCACCTTCCTTCATCTTGAACTTGTCAAGTTGACCTTGAAGAACATCTAGCTTTGATTCCTTCACGGACTCGGTACCTTCGTGCATTTCGACCAAAGTATCCCAAATCTCTTTTGCATTCTCAAGGCGGCTGATCTTGTTGAACTCCTCGGGACACAAAGCATTGAAGAGAATGTCACAAGCTTGAGCATTGTTACGTAACATCCATAACTCATCGCTGTAACCCGCGATCCGGAACTTTTCCTTCCTCGAAGAACTCACCTTGCAAGCCAACACAAATAATGCCCCATGCGGCGAGGTTATGTCCAAGAATATGCATTTTCATTTTATGCTTCCAACTAGCAAAATTTGAACCATCAAAGTAAGGACCTCTCTGAAAATTACCCTCACTAGGCGCCATACTCTCCTAGGTTGTGAAACCAAGCTTATGGAGTCAATGCAATGAAACCAATCAATGGAGACCAAAGCTCGATACCACTTGTAGGATCGGAAGTATGTCTAGAGGGGGTGATTAGACTACTTGACAACTTAAAAGTTTAGCCTTTTGATTAGGACAAGTTTTTAGCAAGTTCACAATGATGACCAAGTCAAGTATCACCCTACATGCAATTCTAGAGTAATGGCAGCGGAAAGTAAATTGCACATGTAGTAAATAAGAGGTGGAGAAAAGCAAGCGCAATTTGGAACACGGAGATTTTTCTCGTGGTTCCGATAGGTGGTGCTATCGTCAATCACGTTGATGGAGACTTCAACCCACGGAGGTAGCAGCTGCGAGAGTCCACGGAGGCTCCACCCACGAAGGGTCCACGAAGAAGCAACCTTGTCTATGCCATCATGGCCTCGTCCACGGAGGACTAGCCTTACTCGGGGTAGATCTTCACGAAGTAAGCGATCTCCTTGCCCTTACAAACTTCTTGGTTCAACTCCACATCTTGTGGAGGCTCCCAGCGACACCTAACCAATCTAGGAGGCACCACCCTCCAAAAGGTAATAGATGGTGTTGGTGATGATGAACTCCTTGCTCTTGTGCTTCAAATGATAATCTCCCCAACACTCAACTCTCCTCCTTGATTTGGCTGTGGTGGAAGAAAGGATTGAGTGGAAAGCAACTTGGGAAGGCTAGAAATCAAGTTTCATATGGTGGGAGTGGAGCAACTTGATCTCAACACAAGGGTAGGTAGTTTTCTTCTCGAAATGTAAGGTAGGAGTGGTAGTTCTTTACGATGGCTCTCTCCACGAATGAAGAGGAGGTGGAGGGTATTTATAGCCTCCACACAAAATCCAACCGTTACACACATTTGACCAATCTCGGTCGGGACCGAAGTTGACAACTCGGTGAGACCGAAAGTTCAAATCTTGTGAGCGTTGGGATTTTCGTGGGACCGAAAATACAATCTCGGTTAGTCGATTCTTCCAAAGACTAGGGTTTGCCATTCTCGGTGGGACCGACTTTCTCATCTCGGTGACACCGATTTGAGTCTGAAGGTTCTGAAGGTTAGCAACACTAGTTTCGGTGAACCGAGTTTGGAATCGGAAAATCCGAAATTTCTAGGGTTTGGGTATATGGTGAGGTGGTTCATCTCGGTGTGGTGAGTTTATGGAATCGGTGGGACCGAGATTACTTATGAGTATATGTTGGAATGAAAGATTGCGATAGTTTGAGAGATAAATCACTAAGCACTTTGAGCAACGGATCATCATCATAACCTCATCCCCTTTTAATAGTATTGGCTTTCCTATGGACTCAATGTGATCTTGGATCACTAAACCAAAAATAAGTCTTGAGCTTTTGCCAATGTTTTCCTTAGCATTTTGAGGGTCCACATCATCGGTCATTGCCATACCCATATCTTGAACTTTACGAAATATTCTCAAGAAACAATTAGTTCAATGATATATATGTTGTTATTAATTACCAAAACCACCGGGGATTAGTTGCACTTTCATGACCACCTTTAAGGAGTGCTCGTTGTCTCGGCGTAAAGTCTGGCGTCGTCGGGGCGACCTTCATCTCTAATAGCCCGCTGAACCAAGTATGACAGCGGTGGCGGTATGACATATAGTCCACAACTCACTTGTGTTCTACTCGTGCGTGCCGAAACCTGGGCTCGGATGCCTTTGTTAGTAGCGTCGTAATTTCAACAAATTCCCTCGCTTTACGCCGATCATGGTGATGGCATAGCAGCGGGAGGAAGTGTTACGTCACGTACCCTCGTTACTCGGCAGGCCTGTAGCGGTTATTGTAATCGTGCGTCTTCCGCGATCCGACGCAAGCACAACGTCACGCCTGAGCGCACTGCGTTGAGCTCGATGGCGTCTCGAACTCGATCTGGCGAAATTAGCGCGGGGAGAGTTCCATCGGCTGACGGCGTGGTGGCGATCTTGATGTTCTCTGGCGCAGAAGCCGCTAAGCTTACAGCGACGATATGACCGAGGTGGAATATGGTGGAGGGGGCGCGCACGGCGGCTGAGCGATCTCGTAGATCAACTTGTGTGTCTAGGGTGCCCCTACCCCGTATATAAAGGAGGGAGGGAGGAGGGGCCCGGCCTAAGGGTGGCGGCGCCCTAGGGGCAAACCTACTCCAGTAGGTTTCCCTTCTCCTTTCTAATCCAGAGGAGGGAAGGAAGAGGGTAGGAGGGGAAGGAAGCGGGGGCCACCCCTCCCTGGTCTATTGGACTCAGGGGAGGCGCGCCACTTGCCTGCCTTCCCCTCTCTTCCTCCACTAGGGCCCATCAAGGCCCATATACTTCCCGGGGTTCGGTAACCTCCGGTACTCTGAGTTATTCCCAATCTCACCGGAACCTTTCGATGTCGAATATAGTCGTCCAATATATCAATCTTTATGTCTCGACCATTTGAGACTCCTCGTCATGTCGTGATCACATCAGGGACTCGAACAAACTTCGGTACATCAAAACTTATAAACTCATAATAAAACTGTCATTGAAGCGTTAAGCGTGCGGACCCTAAGGTTCGAGAACTATGTAGACATGACCTAAAACCATTCTCGGTCAATAACCAATAAGCGGACACGGATGTCCATATTGGTTCCTACATATTCTATGAAGATCTTTATCGGTCGAACCGCATAACAACATACTTTGTTCCCTTTGTCATCGGTATGTTACTTGCCGAGATTTGATCGTCGGTATCAATACCTAGTTCAATCTTGTTCCGGCAAGTCTCTTTACTCATTCCATGTCGTCATCTCATAACTAACTCATTAGTTGACATGCTTGCAAGGAAGCTTAGGTGATGGGTATTACGAGAGAGGGCAGAGATACCTCTCCGAGCAATCGGATGACAAATCCTAATCTCGAATTATGCCAACCCAACATGTACCCGGAAACACCGGTGAAGCACCTTTATAATCACCCGATTCACGTTGTGGCGTTTGGTAGCACACAAAGTGTTCTTCAGATAAGCAGGGTTGCACAATCTCATAGTTGTAGGAACTTTGTATATGTCATGAAGGAAGCAATAGCGGTATACTAAGCGGTCAAGTGCTAGGCTAAAAATGGGTCAAGTCAATCACATCATTCTCCTAATGATGTGACCTTGTTAATCAAATGACAACACATGTTCATGGTTAGGAAACATAACCATCTTTGATTAATGAGCTAGTCAAGTAGAGGCATACTAGTGACTATAGTTTGTCTATGTATTCACACATGTATTATGTTTCTGTTAATACAATTCTAGCATGAATAATAAACATTTATCATGATATGAGGAAATAAATAATAACTTTATTATTGCCTCTAGGGCATATTTCCTTCGGGTAGTGGGTCATCAAGAACATTCTCTAACCTAGACAAGTTATGCGCAATGGGGTTCTCAGCTCCTTTCTATCAATAATATGCAAATCAAATTAGGTGGAGCAAGAGGACCCATCTAATAAGTCTAGGTTTAGCATCTTTCTTTTTCACAAGATATTTAATAGCGACATGATCGGTGTGAATAGTTACTTTAGAATCAACAATATAAAGTGCGAACTTATCACGAGCAAATACAAGCTGCTAAGAACTCTTTTTCAGTAGTAGCATAATTTCTTTGGGCGAGTGTCAAGAGTTTTACTAGCATCTTGGATAACATTTAATTTCTTATCAACTCTTTGCCCTAGAACAACACCTACAACATAATTACTAGCATCACACATAATTTCAAAGGGTAAATTCAATCATGTGGCTGAACAATAGGTGCGATGATCAAAGCTTTCTTAAGTATTTCAAATACTTCTACACAATCATCATCGAAAACAAAAGGAATATCCTTTTGCAATAAATTAATCGAGGCACGGAGATTTTAGAGAAGTCCTTAATGAGCGTCCTATAAAACTAGCATGACCAAAGAAACTTCTTATACCTTTAATGTCCTTGGGACACGACATCTTTTCAATAGCATCAACTTTAGCTTTATCAACTTCAATACCCTTTTCAGAAATTTTATGCCCCAAGATAATGCCTTCATTAACCATAAAGTGACACTTTTCCCAATTCAATACGAGACTAGTGTCTTCACATCTCTGCAAAAGTCGATCAAGGTTGCTCAAGCAATCATCAAAAGAGGATCCATAAATGGAGAAATCATCCATGAATACCTCACAAATCTTTTCACAGAAGTCAGAGAATATAGCCATCATGCATCTTTGAAAGGTAGCAGGTGCATTACATAAACCAAAAGGCATACGTCTATAAGCAACGGTACCGAAAGGGCAAGTAAAAGTAGTTTTTGATTGATCGTCCACTGACACAGGTATTTGAGAGAAACCAAAATAACCATCTAGAAAGCAGAAATGTATATGTTTGGATACTCTTTCTAGCATTTGATCAATAAAAGGTAAATGGTAATGATCTTTCTTAGTAGCTTTATTTAATTTACGGAAATGAATTACCATCCTATAACATGTAATAATTCTTTGCGGAATCAATTCATCTTTATCATTAGGAACAATAGTAATACCTCCTTCTTAGGGGCCAATGGACATGACTTACCCAATCACTATCGACAGCGGGATAAATTTTACCTACCTCAAGGAGCTTTAGTATCTCCTTTCTTACCACTTCCTTCATCTTAGGATTCAGCGAGTCGTTGATGATCTCTAAGCGGTTTGGCATCTTCATCAATTTGATTTTGTCTTGGCATAGAGTGGGACTAATGCCCTTAAGATAATCAAGAGTATATCAATAGCGAGCGATGCTTCTTGAGAGTTTTCAATAATCTTTCCTCTTCCTTCTCGAAAGGTTAGCACGAGGATATATCTTCTTTTCATCAAGATAAGCATATTTAAGATTATCGGTAAAGATTTAAGCTCAAACACGGATCACCCTTGGGTGGAGGAGGATCCCTAAGTTTCAACATGCAAGTTGTGTTTGAGAATAGAACCTGTTGAAAGATTACTTCATCTATCTCCTTCTTTCATTCATAAACATATCATTTTCATGGTCTAGCAAATATTGTTCTAAAGGATCGGTAGGAGAGCGCGACAATAGAAGCAAGACCAATAATTTCATCCTTACTAGGCAATTCTTTATCATGGGGTTGTCTCTGAAATTTAGCAAAACTAAACTCATGAGACATATCTCCTAAACCAATCGTAACAACATCCTTTTTGCAATCTATCCTAGCATTAACGATATTCAGAAGGGTCTACCAAATATAATGGGACAAAAACTATCTTGTGGGGAACCAAGAACAAGAAAATCAGCAGGATATTTAACTTTCCCACATAAGACTTCAACATCTCTAACAATCCCAATTGGTGTAATAGTATCTCTATTGGCAAGCTTAATTGTAACATCAATATCTTCTAACTCAGCAAGTGCAATATCATGCATAATTCTTCATATAAGGAAAAAGGTATTGCACTAGCACTAGCACCCATATCACATAGGCCATGATAGCAATGATCTCCTATTTTACGAGAAATAAAGGCATGCCTACAACAGGTCTATGTATCTTACCATCGGGTTTAGCAATAATAGCGGCTTCATCATAGAAGTAAATAACATGCCCATCTATATTATCAGCCAAGAGATCTTTAACCATAGCGATACTAGGTTCAACTTTGATTTGTTAGGGGGTGTATATGTTCTAGTATTCTTGAGGAGTCTGGACTAGGGGTGTCAGGACAGCCAAGAACTATCATCGTCCTTGGACTCCAAGACTACGAAGATACAAGATTGAAGACTACATCCGAGTGTCCAGGATGGGACTTTCCTTGGCGTGGAAGGCAAGCTTGGCGATCTGGATATGTAGATCTCCTACCATTGTAACCGACTGTGTAACCCTAGCCTCCTCCGGTGTCTATATAAGCCGGAGGGCTTTAATCCGTGGGACAACATACATTACAATAATCATACCATAGGCTAGCTTCTAGGGTTTAGCCTCCTTGATCTCGTGGTAGATCCACTCTTGTACTACCCATATCATCAATATTAATCAAGCGGGACGTGAGGGTTTTACCTCCATCAAGAGGGCGAACACAGGTAAAACATCGTGTCCCTCGTTTCTGTTACCATCCGCCTAGGCTTGCGATTAGGGACCCCCTACCGAGATCCGCGGTTTGACACCAACATTGGTGCTTTCATTGAGAGTTCCTCGTGCCGTCACCGATAGGCCCGATGGCATCTTTGACCAACAAGCTGTCGGGGTGAGGCTTTTCTCCCGGACAGATCTTAATATTCGTAACCGCGCTGCGGCACTGATTCACTTGGCCATCTGGAGGCGGATCAGCTCGCCCCTGGCCGTCGAGTCGGTTGAAGCAAACTTCACGGCCGATGTCGCGGAGACTTGATCTTGACGGACTCGAGCCAACAACCAACCGCCCGCCTTGTGGCAGCGGGCATGATTTGCTCTGCCGCGAATAGTGCCTTGGTGGCTGCACGAATCGCTTGGCCATTAGTCGGAGCCGATCGCCGGATCGAGGCGGTGGATAAGCGCCGCCACAGGGGCTTCAATATCGCAGCGATGGGGCGAACACTAACCTTGTCCCTCTGAAGCTTCGTGATTACGGCGCCGGACTCCTTGCGGACTCGAACCTCCGCCCCTACCAATTGATTGGGTTGGGCCCGGTTATAAATTCACCGCGCGGACATCTTCAACACTCGCCCTTTGGCGACATCCTAAATCGCTAAAGCATCTCGTTATCGGGAGAGTCCTAACGGACTATGGCGGGATGGTTGGGAATGCAGACGACGAAAAATTGAGACCCACCCACACCCACTTTGTAGCCATCGGCGATCTAACCGACATGCTAGACTATGACTCGAAGACATCGATGGAATGAGCGGCGATACGGGAGAGCGAACAAGAAGCGAGCCTATAAGGCGCGGAGGACCACCTCGTCACATGACATATACATGGTGGATACCCCAAGGAGAGGCGATAACGAGGACCAACGGGCGGCGAAGAATAACCCGCCGATAAACAACCAAAGCGGCGGCGCTGCGCCACCCTAAGTCCGCCTCGGCGACAACAGCGCTCCAAAGAGCCCGTAATCTAGCGAGGGCTCACAAATGGGCGATGAACATGCGAGATAAGCAACCGTCCGAACACGGCGAGTCGGATAATCAGTCCGGGCCAGCGAACGACGGTCCGGACGATCTCATATCGGACACACTACGGGAGAGCAAGAACCCCGGAAAGACTACGTCGACCTTGCAAGCTTTGAAGAAGAAGCGGAAGCTCAAAACAGCGGAAGACACACTCGAGAATGAGATGGAGCAAAGTGCTCAAAACCGCATGAATAAATCTGACAATGGCCGCAATCGAAGAGCTACGGCCAGTAGTACTACGAATTGACGAGGAGGCCATAGAGCCTCCACCGTCAAAAAAATAAAGAGCCACTGGTTGGATAGGCGGCGGATGATAGGCCAAACTACGAAAGCGCGCCACACACATAAACCAACTAATGAACACGGAAAGATAGATGGCCCAACCCGGTCCATCTCACGGGCCAAAAAAGAGGCCCAGAGAAGCAAGGCAACACGTAAAGTGTCAGAAGATAGCGGCACACCCAAATCGAGGCGCGCACACCCACTATGTTTCACCAATGAAGTCTGGAACATGCATTCCCAGCGGGGTTTAAACCCATAAACATAGAGGCCTATGATGGAACAACAGACCCAGAATGCGGATAGAAGATTATATACTACATATACACATGGCGGAGGAGATGATCTCCGCCATAAAATACCTACCCCTCAAGCTCAAAGGGCCAGCCCGTCATTGGCTTAAAGCCTCCCGAGAGAACACCGTGGGAAGTTGGGAAGAGCTCGAGGATGCGTTTAGAAACAAATTTTCAAGGGACTTATGTCCGCCCTCGGACCTGAGATGATCTAAGTCATATAACTCAACACCCGGGAGAGTCGTAGTGAAGTGCAGAGCAGGTTTCTTACCAAAAGAACCAAATAGTCATTGTCAGGACGCAAAGCCTTAGCAGACTTTTAAGCACAATGTCAGGAGCGAATGGCTTGCCGAGGCACCTCGGCCAAGAAGCGAGGACAATGTCCGCACTAACAAACCTCATGACACCTTACGTGCGGGAGAGGACAGTGGCTAGCAAGATCACGACACAGTGACCCCGGTACATCGAGATAAGGGATGGAAATGGAAAATCACGGTAGCGAGAAAAAACAATGCGCCGGAATAAAGAAAAGCCAAAAGAGCGGCGGTCGACACGGATTCAAGCGCTGGCGGCTAAACAACAAAACAACGCCTCTTAAGGATACAACACGATCATCAACTTAAATAAAATTCGGGTCGGATATGTCAAATCCACGGTACCCGGAAGGCACGCAAACCATACCCATTGGGATTGTTGGGTTTTTAAACAGTCCGACCCGACTAAGCGCCCGAACACAAGGGGCTCGGCGTCAGCGAAGCGATAAACCCCACAGCGAGCACTAGAAAACAAAAGACTTTCCCACAAGGGTCAAAGCGATAAACTCACTTCATGTGATAATCACGGAAAAATAGTGCGACACTTTCTAAAAAGAGCTTGCGGTCAACCCAATGAGACCGTAGAGATTGGATATCAAAACCAATCACTTTCGACTACACGACTATTCGAAGCGTTGAAGCAGGGGACGGACTCCACGATATTGAATCCCATAATAGGCGGATTACAATTTACTAACGTCCTAATGGGCCGGAAGCGACTTAAACTGCTGTATTCAAACACAATCCGCAAGATGGGGATAAACCCTACCAAAATTCGGCCTGCCGCTTCCTTCAAAGGTGGCGCGAGGCCCTTACGCCAAGTGCACGAGCTCCATATTACTAGAAGTCGTGTTGGATCACGAACAATTTTTTGTGAAAATTAATTTTCACATCGTCCCATTTAAAATTTGATATCAAGCACTCTTGGGGCGAAGGCCTTTGTCGCTTCAATGCCATACCGCATTCACGCGTCTCTTACACTCAAGATGCCCGATCCGTGGCGTCATTTGATCTGAGGTCACTTAAAGACCGGACTCGGATAAACGAATCCGGCTTGGGCTAGGGCTCCCTAGCCGCATACCTCCTCCTGAGAGGGCTGCGCGCTAAACAACAGCAGGTTCATACAAACCAGCTTTACTTATTCATATTTCTTCTTTTACACATATTTTCCGCCGCGAACTGTTTTCAAACTAAGCATTCCTCTCTTTTACAGATGAATAACGTGCAATACCCGTCGAGGATAGCGGCTGCGGAACACGAGTAGCGGGCGTGCGGTAAGGACCCGTTATGAGGATTCTTTTGATTAAGACCTGCGTAAACCTTTTCTTGTCTCTTGTTGTTATTCTCCTTGGTTTCTTCCTATAGCCAAAGCGGAGCTGACATTTTGCATCGGCGGCGTCGAAGACCATGCCGTGCACGGACACTAGGGGCTTAGGGCATTGTTACCCATTATTATAAAGACCGAACACCTTAAAGGTGTTGGCGTCTCGAGATTAGGCATTATATGCATCACTCGAATCATGTCTTTGGTCGAATGTTGGGTTTGCGGCTCACATGTTTTGCTGCCTTCGTTCCGTATCATCGGCTAGCAGCGGCACCGGGTGAACTCTGCGATTGTGCCCCGTTAAATTGGGTGAGCACCTCGATGAAAGCGAAAAGCCTTGTCATGATATAGCGAGAGCTGGTCGACCACTCGATCGACTACGAATGTTTAGAATTCCCGCTTTGTGAAGGACCGTTTCGGTCAGGCACATCTGGCGCCCGAATTCGAAGATGCGGTGCCACCGGGGCTATATCGTAGCCCCACCCTCGAACTCCACTAGCTAAGTGAAAGTGATAAAGCATTATAGTCAGGATTGCCTCGTTAAGCTCGCTACCACCTCCTTAAGCAGGACCGAGGCGTCGGATTAAGTGTGGCGTGCTATTTTGCGAACACCCCGCACCTTGTGCGTGGGGCTAATGGAAGACGCAATCTTTCAAGTTATACAAATGTATCGTGGCGGCGCTGAGGAGAAGTTTTACTACTTGGGATGCACAAGTATAAAAGCGATTATAGCATAATCATTGTTTTACAAGCTAAAGCGTTCATTTGAGCGTGACATTTTCGAACAACTGTGACTCTATTACACGGCGCCCGCATAACTTCCCGAAATAGTGCTCGGCGAGAGGCCGACTTTCATCGAACCTGGCGAGCAGTGGTGGCATCCATCTCGGACAATGCGCCTTCACGGGCAAAGCCATCCGCGCGCCCTCGATGCTGTGACCGCTTCATCTCCTTTATATCTTGGCACCGCTCCAAGGAACTGCTGCGATGGCGAAGTAGCTCGTCGCCTTGAGGCCTCTCTAGCGGACATAGGCCCGCGATGTCGATCATGGCAAGTCCGGACAATCTATTTAGCTTCGGCCCATTGACTGACGATTCTGTCAGCGAAGTGGCGATCCGGACTATGGAATTGAGACCAATATAGCTCTTAGTCTTGTGATCATACGGTTCGGGAAGTGCTCAGCGGCATCAACCGCACTTGCCGCTAAGTCCATATCTGGATCCTCCGGACTCCTGACCGCTCAAATTGAGCATACTTTTGATCCATAAACGGCGGCGCAGCGAGAAAAGGCTTGCCGACCCACGATATCTACGGCTTTGGCGATTTCCTCCTTCATGGCCCGCATTACAGGCGGGCATCCTTAACCGGCGGTGGCCTTCTTGAGGTCTTCCGCCCGATAAGCGCTCCTTTTCAAGAGCCTCATGCGGTCGGCATCATCTTTACTTTCATGGCCAATTCGGCCACCTACGCCTAACACTTAGGCGGTCGCGACCCTTCGGCTTTCAACTCCTCGGCGCCCTTGAGGCAGCCGCATCACTCCTTCGGACTTGCTCCTTAGCTTGAGCAAGTTGGCGAAAACTCTCCACAGCAGCAGCACCGTTTGTACTAGCAACATAAAATTTATCGGAGGAGGCCGACCCCTTAATAAAGCAGCTGCGGAGAACTCATTTTACCTTCGACTCGTCAAGTTGCGGTTGACAAGTCGCGATGTCGCATCCGCCACGTCAAGTTGCCGATTTAACTTCGGCAAACCCACTAATCCGGCTAGCCAGCGGACTATCCGCCACTGCATAAGAACAGCGGAATTCATTACTTTCAATTTCGATCCTCGACGCGGCATGCGTTTTCGACAACTCTGCCGAGTCGGAAACTACTATCTATCTGAGCGCATTTTCATGTGCAAGGCTGTCAATAGACAAAGAGATCGTCATTCTCGCGTACCTCAAACCCGCCCGACAAACTCATAAGCGGCATTGCGCAATCCGCTTTCGGGACGAAATCCTTCAATCACCATACGCATCAGCGCCACGGTGATCTTGAGATGGATGCCCTCTCAAACAGATTCTTGATTCTCGGTCGGATACTAGCGGTGCGAACTCTCTGGCCTCCGGACTCGGGATACCCTCGTGGCGATACTCGAGCTCACTGCCTTATCGTGGCCAGCTGAGGCGGAGGCATTTCACTCTCCATCATCTCCGGAAGAAGGTCCCGAAGATGAACTCATCGAGAAGGCTGCAGATCCAGCGCAAGATAAATATTTGGTTACCCACGAAGCACAAATGGAGGTATTTCCTTACTAATTAAACTCCCTTTTCATACTCACGGCTCATTTGGAGGTTGACCCTTTGGCGATGATTGTGCGTCCATTCTCTCCGGACCGCGGACCAGTGAAGATTTCTTCCACGCTTAGGGCTTTGGCCTCCGGATCTTGGCGGTCCTCTTCTCCCCCACGGAAGGAGGGTTTGTGATTCCCTCTCTTGGGGCGCCCCTTTGGGCGAAATAATAGCTCCTCTACTTTCCCCATCGCTCCCGTCCATGGCGCGACCTCCAACTGTCCCGACCAGCCACGGGCTCCAATGCGGTCTCTGGGAGGGGCGGACACCTTATCAGCCTCAAATGTGCTACCCTCCTGTAAAAGTAATGGGTCAGGAGGCGAACTCTAGAAAAGAAGATAAGCAGGCGTCCGGACTCAGGCTATTTACACGAGTATCCGGGGCGATTGCGGCAGGCTGCGTCCTCGGCGATTCGGACCGCCACTGCGGTCAGAAGAACAACTATACATCTCCACGGGTGTCGCACCCATGAAGTGTTGGAGAATCCGAGGTCCCTCGGGTTGAACTCCCACGAGCCGGAAGGGCGGCGTTGCGAGGCGAAGATGCACGATTAGCATAACTGCATCACCACAATCAGATTGATCTCCCTCGCTTTGGAGGTCTGAATCCGACCACGCAATAAGGGCACGTCTTGAATGACCCCAGCCGAAACCCTTGGTTGACCCATGACATCGATCGGCATGGAGGTCGGCGGAAGGAAAGCGGCGGCTTTGCTTGCGCCCGCCGGAGCGGTGATATAGAACCACTCCTGTTGCCCTGATCAGAGTTCCTCTTGGAAGGAACCCTCGGGCCATGGGGCATCGGCCTTTGCTTATGGCCGCCCCGCGAACTCAAACAGCGCCCCGATCATCTTGACTCCACATTGAAGGTCCTCGGCCACAGGCGAAGTGGGGAGTGGCGGAGGAAAACCCATGAGCGATAATGAATGCGGAGATGTGGAGGATGGACTCGGGGCCAAGTCGTGAAAGTCCAGCCCATAGTAGAACATGAGCCCTCTCACGAAGGGATCCGTCGGAAGCCTAAACCCCGGCGAAGGTGGGATCTGAAGACAACAAACTCACGGGCTCGAGGCGGGCATGGCCTGCCCTCGGCCAGCGAGCAACTTGTCTGCGAAACCTCGTGGGCGAGTGCTTGGCCTCGCTTAACTAATATGTCCTCCTCCGTGGCGGAGGAGGCATCCACCGACCCTGGAGGTCGGGCCGGACATGGTTGAGAATCGAAGCGCTCGAATCTGAAGCTCTGGGTGTTGGGCCTGGGGCGAGGAGGAGATTCGATCGAGATTGAAGAACAAGGACAAGCCTCGGTCCTCTTATAAAGGAAAAAAATACCAGAGCCGTCTCGTGACCGTTTGGATTCACCTTCGATAGAGGCGTGGCGGCAGGAGCGGTTGGGTTACCCACGCGCGTATTGATGAGAATCGAAATAAGGGAACCACGATCTACTGCCCGACAAGGCGTGCCAAAACTAACCGCTAAGCGTCTTTGGTGGTACGGTAAAAAGCGATTCAAGTAAAGCACGGTGCGGTGTGATGTCACGCCGCATATCGTCGGCCGATTGAGCTGGTGTACATTTTATTCTCTCTCGATTGGAGCGTGGAATTTATTTTGCGAGCGGACACTATCACGGTGTTCATGATCTTCTCTGGATTATTCTAGGGAGGAACCCGAATTGCAATGCGAACATTATCGGCGCGGACTAATCGTCATTGAAGCTTTGGTTCGAGAGCTCTTGAGGAGTCTGGACTAGAAGTGTCCGGACAGCCGGACTATCATCGTCGCGGACTCCAAGACTACTGAAGATACAAGATTGAAGACTCCGTCCGGTGTCGGATGGGACTTTCCTTGGCGTGGAAGGCAAGCTTGGCGTCTGGATATGTAGATCTCCTACCATTGTAACCGACTTTGTGTAACCCTAGCCTCCTCCGGTGTCTATATAAAGCCGGAGGCTTTGAGTCCATAGGACAGACATACATTACAATAATCATACCATAGGCTAGCTTCTAGGGTTTAGCCTCCTTGATCTCGTGGTAGATCCACTCTTGTACTACCCATATCATCAATATTAATCAAGCGGGGCGTGGGGTTTTACCTCCATCAAGAGGGCACGAACACAGGTAAAAACATCGTGTCCCTCGTTTCCTGTTACCATCCGCCTAGAGCGCACGATTCGGGACCCCCTACACGAGATCCGCGGTTTGACACCGACAATTACTCTTCGAACCACAGTTGAAGCTTTAGCATGATCCTTTATCCTAACGAGGGAAAGGTGGTTTCTCAACATAAGTAGTAGGAACAATAGGATGATTATAAGTGATAATCTTTTCTTCAACTATAATAGGTGCAACTAGTGTTACTTCGATTGGGAGGATTATATTTAAACCACTTCTCCTTAGGGAGATCAATGTGAGTAACAAAAGATTCACGAGAAAAGCTACTATCTCGATTGTCAAGTCCATATTTAGCGCTAAATCCACGAAAAGCATCGGTATCCATAAAAGATTTAACACAATCAAATTTAGGTGCCATACGACTCCTTTCCATCGTCGGAAGCAATCTTGAGTTGCGTTTAATTCTTTCCAATAAGTCCACTTGAATTCAATAGTCTTGACATATAAGAACCAACACATGAAGTATCGAGCATGGTGCGATCATTGAGAAAAGCGAGCATAATTTTTTGAATAATCATATCTCTTGAGAGCTCACGATTGGGGCATGAATATAACATTGACTTAAGCCTCCCACAAGCTTGAGAGATGCTTTCTCCTTCACGAGGCCAAAATTATATATATAATTACGATCACGGTGAACAAGATGCATAGGATAGAACTTACGGTGAAATTCAATTTCAATGGTTTATAGTTCGGGATCCCGTATCATCCGTAGCCTATACCATGTCAATGCATCTCCCTTCAAAGATAAAGGAATACCTTCCTCTTAACAACATCATCGGGTATACGCAAGCTTAAATAATCCACAAACTTCATCCACAGATAAGGTGTAAATCGGGATGCAATGTTCCATCTCTGCAAAGGGATTAGCTAGCAGTTTACATATCATACGAAGGAATTTCAAAGTAAACATTTTCAGATGGTTCGATGGGTTGAGGAGCAACTCTTTGCTCTCTTGGCGAAGCGAATGCCCGAACAAGCCCCTCAAAGGATTAGTTTCCATAGTAACAAGTGACGAAAATTTCAGCACACTATATAAATGTTTCCTTACCAAGTTCCACTCACCAAAGCGCTTCACTCCCCGGCAGCGGCGTCGAGAAAAAAGTCTTGAGGACCCACAAGTATATGGGATCTATCGTAGTCCTTTCAATAAGTAAGTGTCAAACCCAACAAGGAAGCGGAGAAGGCGGTTTTCGATAAGGTATTCTCTGTAAGCTTGAAATTATCTGAACAAATAGTTTTGTGATAGGATAATTTGTAGCAGGTAACAAGCAATGAAAGTAAATAAAGTGCGACAAGGTGGCCCAATCCTTTTTGTAGCAAAGGACAAGCTGGACAATTTCTTATAATGAGAAAAGCGCTCCAGGGACACATGGGAATTATCGTCAAGCTAGTTTTCATCACGCTCATATGATTCACGTTCGATCTTGTGGCGCCCCGATTCAATCGTACACTAATCATGCGCGCAAATGTATGCGATCAAGATCGAGAGACTCACGGGAAGATAACACAACACAACTCTAAAACATAAATAAATCGTACAAAGCATCATAATACAAGCCGGGGGCCTCGAGGGCTCGAATACAAGTGCTTTCGATCATAGGCGAATCAGCGGAAGCAACAATATCTGATCTGAGACATAAGTTAAACAAGTTTGCCTTAAGAAGGCTAGCACAAAGCTGGGATCTGATCGAAGAAGCGCGAGCCCTCTGCAGGATCCTCTAAACTACAGTGAAGTAAATCGTGCAATGCTGCATGCGTAGTAGTAAGCACCTCCATTTTAGTAGGAATTAAGTAAATGCGAATGTGGCGTCGACTCTGGACTCCAACATCTGGTTGCGACAACGAGGAAGAAAGAAAGGGGAAAAGGGGAGAAAGCAACCGTGAGTACTCATCCAAAGTACTACGCAAGCAAGAACTACACTACATATGCATGGGTATATGTGTAAAGGGCCATATCGGTGGGTAGGCTAGAATGCGAATAAGAGGGTAGCTAATCAGTGAAGACTACAATTACAGCGACCTCCGTCTTCTTGACATGTAGAAAGAGTAGGCTGAAGTCCTCCAAGTAGCATCGCCAAGTAGCATCTCAAGTAGCATCTCAAGTAGCATCTCGGTAGCATCGCATAGCATAATCCTACCGGTGATCCTCTCCTCGTTGCCTGTTGAGAAGCGATCACGGGTTGTCTGTGGAACTTGGAAGGGTGTGTTTTATTAAGTATCGGTTCTAGTTGTCATAAGGTCAGGTACAACTCCGGGTCGTCCTTTTACCGAGGACACGGCTATTGAATAGATTAACTTCCTGCGGGTGCACCACATAACCCAACCGCTCGATCCCATTTGGCGGACACACTTTCTGGGTCATGCCCGGCCTCGGAAGATCAACCGTCGTAGCCCCACTAGGCTGAGCAGAGAGGTTGGCCGTCGGTCTAAACCTAAGCGGCAGAGTGCAGGCCCTCGCCCTGAGCACACACTGCATGTTGCGTCAACGGCGGTGGCGAGACCTAGCAACCTCCATTACAAAGGAAGTTGCGTTAGCGGTCCAACCGTAGTAGCGCTCGTCGTGACGTCGAAGGCTTGGTGATACCACGCGTCGGGATACCCATAACTACTCCGCGTAGATGGTTAGTGCGTATAGACCAAATGGCGGACTCGGATCAAATACCAAGATCTCGTTAAGCGTGTTAAGTATCATGACGCCCGAGCAGGGCGAGCCACTGTCTCCTAGGTGGTCTCAACCTGCCATTACTCACGCCACAAAATGTGATCGAGGGCGTGGGAACCCGGGCCCACCTCTAGGGATGGAGCCACTGTCCTTCGGCCCCTCGCCGGAATCACTTGCGGGTACTCAATGGTGACCGACTTTAGTCACCATCTGTATAGTATGTATGTATGTATAGTATATACGTGATCACCTCCCAAGTGATCACGGCCCGATAATATAGCAAAGGCATTGACAAAGTGTAGGGCCAATGATGATAAACTAGCATCCTATACTAAGCATTTAGGATTGCGGGTAAGGTATCAGCAGATGTAGCAACAATGTCGGGCTATGCATCGAGAATAGGATCAGCGAAAGCGATAACATGCTACACTATTCTAATGCAAGCGTTATAGAGGAGAATAAGCGATATCACGGTGATCAAGGGGGCTTGCACGGTTGCTCGAACAAGAAGGAGGGGGTCGTCGGTGGCGTAATCGTCCTGAGGCATCGGCATAAATCACGGGGCTACTCGGAGAGAAGAGGGAGAAAGCGGTAAATACATAGCAAGCAAGTGCATAACGGGTCGACAAGCGAGCTAGGCGTGTTCTACATGCGGTATGGTGATACCGGTGAAGGAAACATCAGGAAAGTATCCCGGTGTTTCGTGCTTTCAGACAGTGAACCGGAGGTGAAATATTGCTTGGTTAAGCTATGCTGAGGGACGGCGTGGGGAACGAGCAGGCTCGCGTGTCCGAATCCGTCTCGTCGTTACGAGCAACTTTCATGTTGAAAATAATTTAATCCGAGTTACAGTTAAAACATATGATTTTCTAAAGATTTTAATAATTTACGTAATTTAATTAATTATTTAAATAAATTCGAAATTAGATTTATGACATCGACATGATGTCATCTTGGCGTCGGCCCGATCAGCAGAGGTTGTTGGTCAGCACTGACGATGGGACCCACTTGTCATACTCTATTTGGTTTAATTAGGATTTAGCTAATCTAATTATTGTTTAATTAAACTCACTAGTTAATTAGATTAACTAAACAAGATTAATTAACTTAATTAATTCACTAATTAATTAATTAATTAATTATTACTTTATTAATTCATTTTATTTTATTTCCTTTTTCTTTTTATAAAAATGTTACGGGAGGTTTGGGGCCCCACATGTCATAGGACCTAGGGGCCTTAGGTGTAATGGGCGATGGGGCGGGGCGGATCGATCGGGCACCCGCCCTTGAGAGGATGAGGCCCACAGCCGATGGCTGCCTCAGGCGGGTGTCCGCCGCTGCGTAAATCCGAAACGAGCGCTGAAGCGAGTAGCAAGGAGGCGTTGCCGTGGCGGCGATGGGTGGCAAGCGGTAGCAGACAGCGAGGCTCTGGATGGCGGTGTGGCGATGGCCGGCCTTGTCTTGTATAACGGCATTAAGCGAAGCGAAGGCGAGAGGTCCGAAGCGCCCGTGGTCGCTTGAGCGTCTTGACATCGGCGAAATCTGCGGTGGGCCATGTGGCAGCGATGGGCTGCGGCAAGCGCGTCTGGTCGCGAGGTGGCCTGGCGAGCATCTTGTGGCGAGAAAGTGTGTCTTGGCGCCGCAGCAGGCGAACATGGCTACATGGAGGGCAGCGGTAGCGGTGATGCTGCGAGGTAAGGAGGAGGAGGCTCAAGGGCTCAACAGCCTGTAGTTGAAGCATAGCGGGCTCGAGGAGGTCGGGGTTGGTGCGGCGAGGCGGAGGAGCTCTGGCGGCAGCGGCGGCAGGGGGCGGCGTAGTCCGGTGGGGAGGAGCGAGATCTGGTCACGAGAGGTCGGGAACCCGAGGAGGCAGGGGCGGCGTTGCTCGGCGCCGGTGGGCGGCGACCTCTAGGGAGGCGGCGGCTCGGGTGCGAGGCAGCTCCAGCTGGGCGCGTGTGCGTGAGTGTGTGTGGCGGCCTTGGTGTGAGGAGAAGGGGATCGTGGAGGCGTTGGGTTCGTTCGTGGCTAGGGTTGGTTGCTCGGGTGGATAAGGGAGTGGGGTGGCGGTTGGGCAGGTGGGCCGGCACTGTGGTGGGCGGAGCCTAGTGGGGGGTTGCTTTTTTTGCTTTGTTTTCTGTTTTCTTTATTTTATCTATTTTCTTTTCTGTTTTAAATCGGTTTAAATTATTTAGACATTTTCTAAAAATGTGATTGTTGTACCATACTACCCTTGTAATATTTGGCACCACCGAACATTTTGTTTCTACTTTGAAAAACTTTTATTATCGACATTAATTTTAAATTTTAATTTGGCGGTTTGAACTAGCAGACGTTTAGCATCAATAATCGGGATGGCGTGGCTTGATTAGCGTGGGATTATTTTAGCAAGATTATCCAGGCGTCCAAGTACTTTGATAATTTGATATGTGGGTGGACGGTGCTTGGGTCTGCCCTTTCTTGGACAAGCATCCACATATGATTAACCCCTATTACAAGCATCCACAACTACAAAAGAAGTATTAAGGTAAACCTAACCATATCACGAAACTAGTGGATCCAAATCAGCCCCTACGAAGCAATGCATAAACTAGGGTTTAAGCTTCTATCACTCTAGCAACCCATCATCTACTTATTACTTCCCAATACCTTTCTCTAGGCCCAAATAATGGTGAAGTGTCATGTATGCGGCGTTCACATAACACCACTAGAGGAGAACTGACATACATCTCATCAAAATATCGAGCGAATACCAAATTCACATGACTACTAATAGCAAGACTTCACCCATGTCCTCGGGAACAAGCGTAACTACTCACAAAGCATATTCATGTTCATGATCGAGAGGAGTATTAATATGCATTAAGGATCTGAACATATGATCTTCCACCAAATAAACCAATTAGCATCAACTACAAGGAGTAATCAACACTACTAGCAACCCACGGTACCAATTTGTGGTTTGATACAAGATTGGATACAAGAGATGAACTAGGGTTTTGAGATGAGATGGTCTTTGGTGAAGATGTGATGGAGATTGACCCCTCGATGAGAGGATCGTTGGTGATGGCGATGGTGATGATTTCCCCCTCCGGAGGAAGTTTCCCAGTGGAGCAGCTCTGCTAGGAGTCCTAGATGGTTCATGAAATGTTAGCCTCGTGGTGGCGGAGTTTAAATCCGTAAGCTTGCTTATGATTTTTTCTAGGGTAAGAGACTTCATATAGCGGAAGATGGGCACTTGGGAGGACCACTAGAGGCCCAGGGCGGCGCCGGTGAAGGCGCCCCCACCCTCGTGGCGAGTGTGGGCCCCTCTGGTACTTTCTTTGCTCAATAATTCTTATTAATTCCAAAAATGACTTAGTGGAGTTTAGGGACTTACGGGTATCTTGTGCGAATAGGTTTCCAATATTTGCTCCTTTTGACGAGAATCCCGGTGTCGACATTCTCCCTCTTCATGATAAACCTTATAAAATAAGAGAATAACCATAAATATTGTGACATAGCATGTAATAACAACCCATAATGCAATAAATATCGATATAAAGCATGATGCAAAATGGACC
Organism: Aegilops speltoides; assembly: GCA_021437245.1. Taxonomy (NCBI): domain Eukaryota; kingdom Viridiplantae; phylum Streptophyta; class Magnoliopsida; order Poales; family Poaceae; genus Aegilops; species Aegilops speltoides. Next base: position 32,207 of record JAHHZJ010001945.1, read on the forward strand.
TATCAGCACTTACGCATATCTTTCAAATATTGGTGAATTAGCTCTGGTAAGACCATCTCGGCAGCTCGAATGTATGCATCACCCGAGTTGAATCGTTGAAAGCCTCTTGGAAAAAAGCGGAATTCATGAAGAAGCGTACCGACACCGATGATTCATGGCGCTTTCCACTTGAGTTTGTAAGCAGATACATCATCAGAATCTCTGCGAAGGACAATCGGTGTCACTCCGCATTAGCCTCGATCCTTGAGGCGAGGTCGGAATGCGGCTAGTGGAGGCATGACCCGGCGGATCCCGAACATAGTGCGGTGAATGTTTTCACGATAAGACACAGGCAGATAGTGTCACACTTCAATGTGACAGCCAAGGAGCATATTTAAAAACCATACCTCTTTGATGAAGGCTCGGGCGTGCCTCTATTTGCCTTCCTCTTGAAGGCCTGGCGTAAGCGCCGCTTTCTTGTGAGTCGCCTCGGTGCGGTGGTGGCATGCGATCGCTTCCCTTTAGAAGCGAGATAGTCACGGTGGGTGAGTAGAATGAGAAACTCTTTGAAGGAGAAGTCTCGATTACTTACATGTGAGGCAGGGAGAAGGCCGGGATAGTCATCGGTGATGGCCACTTCCGTGCCGTCATGGCTCTCCTGGTAGAACACTCCATCCTCGAGCTCCACGAATATATCTGGATCCTCTTTGAATCCGGGGTCAAGGGCCCGGTTGTGGTCTTCTGGCTGTGGTGCAGGGCTGTGGAGCTCCTTGGTGATCTTCCGCCATTCCTGTTACAAATGGACGAATTAATATTTATGGAAAGTGACTCAAGGAGTAAATTGAGTCGTGGGATGGAAACTCACCCGGCTAGGAGGGTTGTACATGGAAAATCCATCTCTGCGCATAATGCGGATGAACTCCTCTTTCTCCCCTTTGTATAGTTCGGCTAGTATTTTTGCCAAAGCGGTAAGAGTATCGGACCCTCCGGCCATGGCGGTGGCGTCATCTTCTCCGTTATAGTGCCACGTAGGATGCCCTACATGTTGGGTGGCTGAACCCTCCGTACTATGGATGTATAACCTCGACTATTGACAATCCGGACGGGCGTCTTTATCTTGCTCATCAATTGTGCGGACTTTCGTGCTATCTTCCTCCACGAGGCTCGGGGCCTTGTATGGCGTTTCTTCAGACACGAAAAGTCGGGAAGAGCCATTGGATGGAGTCGGGAAGGGAGACATCCTCAATATAGAACCATTCGAAGAGCCACTCTTCGGATGCCTTCTTGGCGTGCGAATAGGTATCGATCTGGCGTCGCCATACCTCGCGCGCCACTTGAAATATCGACCCCTCTTGATTCGAGGGGCGAAGCGAATAGCGTTCTTCCATGAATTCAAAATTGGGCCTCATATACCTAGGAATAGCTCACAAAAGAAACAACGTCCAACCTCGCAATGTATGCGAGGATGGGGCGAGAGTGAAATTATGCGATTTGGAGCCATAATACTCTAGAAGACCTTGGAGGAATGGATGGATTGGAAATCCGACACCTCTCAAGTAAGGGAACAAAGCATACTCGTTCCCCCACTGGATGGAGTTGGGGAAATTCTCCGCTGCGCCCCACCATCGAAGGAAGCCATCTGGCTCGAGCAGGGGACTAGATCTGCGGGGGAAGAAATCCTTGTGTCTGCTGACTTCACCGGTGATTGTGGGATCTGAAACACTTTTCCCAATCGCCTTTTAGGGCTGTGGGAGCAGGAGGAAGAGCTGGGGCGCTAGCCGCGTTGGGGTGGTTTACTGGCTGGCAAGCTCGAGTTCCTCACTTGGTGTGGATTGGATCTCGAAGATCCCGTCTCTTTAAATAGACAACTTTCTTACATGGTCGAGGGTGGTATGTGCAAAAATACCTCGACTTCCCGTATTTCGCTCGACATGTGGAAGCTGAAATCATGAAGGTCACGAGGAGCCGATGAAGTAGCGACATTAAATGAAAAGCTGGATCTTTGCTCTTTAAGTCGAGTACTTTGAAGTAATCGGAGAAGGAACCCGCCTTGCAATGCCGAAGACAATCTGCGCGCTGGACACCTCGTCATTGAAGCTGGTTGGGGGAGTTCTTGAGGGAGTCTGGATTAAGGGGTCCTCGGAACGCCTGGACTATTAACATGGGCGGACTGTTGGGCTATGAAGATACAAGACAGAAGACTTCTTCCCGTGTCTGGATGGGACTCTCCTTTGCATGGATGGCAAGCTTGGTGATTCGGATATGTAGATTCCTTTCTCCGTAACCGACTTTGTATAACCTTAGTCCCCTCCGATGCCTATATAAACTGGTGGGTTTAGTCCATAGGGCAGAATCATAATCATACAGGCTATGCTTCTAGGGTTTTAGCCATTATGATCTCGTGGTAGATCAACTCCTGTGATACTCATATTCATCAAGATCAATCAAGCAGGAAGTAGGGTATTACCTCCATAGAGAGGGCCGAACCTGGGTAAACATCGTGTCCTGTCTCCTTTTACCATTAGCCTTAGGCGCGCAGATTGGGACCCCCTACCCGAGATCCGCGGTTTTGACACCGGCATTATATATACCCTCCACACATTCTTCATTTGTGGAAGAGACCATCGAGCGATGCCTACACTTCCACTACTTATTTTCTGAGAGAGAACCACCTACTCATGTGTTGAGACTAAGACATTCCATTCCAACCACAAGAATCTTGATCTCTAACCTTCCCCAAGTTACTTTCCACTCAAATCATCTTTCCACCGTAGCCAAACTTGCGAGAGAGAGTTGAGTGTTGGGGAGACTATCATTTGAAGCACAAGAGCAAGGAGTTCATCATCAACACACCATCCATTACATTTTGGAGAGTGGTGTCTCCTAGATTGGATAAGGTGTCACTTGGAGAGACTCCGTCAAGATTGTGGAGTTGAACCAAGGAGTTTATAAGAGGTAAGGAGATCGCCTACTTAGTGAAGATCTACCCAAGTGAGGCAAAGTCCTTAGGTGCGCGGCCATGGTGGGATAGACAAGGTTGCTTCCTCGGTGTACCCTTCATGGGTGGAGCCCTCAGGTGGACTCACATGGCTGTTCCCCTTAGGTGGGTTGAAGTCTCCACCAGCGTGGATGTGCGATAGCACCACCTATCGGAACCACGCCAAAACTCTCCGTGTCTCAATTCGTTTGCCACTCCAATCCCATCCCTTTACTTTCTTGCAAGTTGCATGCTTTACTTTCATTGCTCATGTACTCTTTGCATGCTTGCTTGGTGTATTGTGAATTGTTTGAAATTGTGCTAATTTCCAACCTCGAAACTTGAAAAACTTAAAATTGTTATCTTTGCTTGTTGAGGTCTAATCACCCCCTCTAGACACCTTTTCTCGATCCTTTCAATTGGTATCGAGCTTTGATCTCCATTTCTCTGGTTTAATCTTCATTGGAGGAAGATGGATGAGTCTACAT
>JAHHZJ010001946.1:0-45377 GCA_021437245.1 Aegilops speltoides
GACTCGAGAATCCGAGCTCGCCTCGGCCTCGAGAGCGCCTAAAGCCGCTAAGGTCAAGCCCAAAAGCCCTCCAGAAATTGAAGCGATGAAGAAGATAGCGGTGGGTAAGGCATTCTTTATGCAAAGCGAGCACGTGAAAGTGAATTACTTGTTACTTACCCGAATCCGAGCTCTCCAGAGCATTCAAAGATCTTCCCAGCAAGTGTGTCCGATCTTTGCGCGTTCTACCGAGCCGAGGAGGGGAGCTCGACGGAGAAGGTGTTCGTCTCAAGATGCCGAGGGCGGACACCCGATGCTTTTGAGCGACCGGTGAAGCGGTGGTCGAGCTCCATAAGGTGGCCGAACAAGCCATGAAGGGCCTCATAGTTCGGTGTGGCTCGAGGAAGCCATGCCCAGGAGCTACTTCAGTGGTGAGGCGGCTGGTGGATGCTCGTCCATGGATTGAAGTCGTCAGCGCCTCCGCTCAGCATCGAAGGCGCCGAGGGCCTTGTCCGTGCTAAAGTGCACTGGGCAAGATGGACGCCGAGATGCTTGTGATGGATGAGATCACCGCCGGCAGGGAGTATCGCAAGCCCGAGATGTATTATGAGGGCATCCTGAAGGGTGCCCGCCTTATAGCGGGTGAATGCTCCAAAGATGTAATTTTTGAGTAAACTCGCATTTGTTATCCTGTGTGCTAAAAACTTGTTCATATGTGCTAAGCAACGCTTGTGAATTTAAAATATTACCTTCTGTGCGGCCGTTTATTAAATTTGAGATATGGCGAGTCGTCGGCTTCTACCCCCATGCCACGAGTGCTGGGGTGTTCGGGATAAACTTGAGTGCTCTTTTTCCCATTCTTGGGTCCTTCGAGGAGGCGCCAGCGCGAACTAACAAGGCAACCGGACTATAATGCTTGAACACTCTCACTTAGCCATAGAATTCTATAATTTTAAATTTCGTGAAGCCCCTAGTATTCGAAGACCGAGTTCGGGCGCTATCCACGCTGGGCGGACAAAGCCGACTCCTTGCTCTAAGCGGCATAAGTCTTTAGGGACTCGAAAACCTCTCGAACAGCGATCGGCTCTCGCCCTATCATGACGGTCAGTTTTAGCTTTCCATCGAGGTGCTTAACCCAGCTCAACCGGGGCACAATCGCAGTGGTTCTCCCAGCGCTACCTTAGCCGATATAACGGAACGTAAGGTACCAAAACATGGGAGCCGGGCAATGTAACGCCCCGAGACCGACGCTCCAAAAGACTTCCAGCTACTCCGAGTTTCGTCGTGTGATTTGTTTTGTTTGTTGCATCTCTTGCATTGCATCATGTCATCATGCCATCATATCATTAATTTTAAAAACTCATCTAAATAAATTGTATGGATCTTCGATCCATTTAAATCGAGGGAACTCACATGGTGACTTCTCTTTATAACATATCCTCCAACATTAGGGAGCTATAATAAAATTATTCCATTTATTTGGAATTAACCATAACCCTCTTGCAAAATATCCCATGCCGTTGTTATCTCAATTCTTGGTCTCCAACCTTGCCCATAATTTCTTTCATCATTTTCCGGAGCTCCACCAAAAATCCGAACATTTTTGGACCTTCCTTTTATCATGTCCTAGTTCAAACCCATTTGAATTAAATTCAAATGAGTTTGAATTTAAATCTTTCAATCATGCCTCTTTCTATTTTTCCTGGAACGAGCACATTTTTGTGAGTCCGGGAAAATTACTCGCGTGTCCAACTTCTTCCCCTAACCTCCCTTTCTTTCTTTCTTATCCCTGTTTCTTTTCTTTAGAGTGAGAGAGAGAAGAGAGCCAGCCCAGCCGGCCTCTTGGTTCTGACCATCTAGGCCGGCCCATTCGTGCAGCTAGCCCAAGGCCTAGCCGCGCCGTGCTGTTAACCCTAGCCGCACCCAGCGCTCTCCCATCGATCTCCATCTCTCCCTCGTCCTCCCTCCAGCGCCGCCAGCGCTCGATGCTCCCACCTCCCTGCCCGATCCCACTTCTCTCCTTCGACCCCTCCTCCAGCGCCGCTACCCGTTCTCGATCTCCACTCGCCGACCCTCTCCTCGTTCCTTGCTAGCGCCACCCGTCGCTGGTGACCTGCCTCCGCCACCACGAGCGCCACCAAGCAGCAGCTTCAGGCTCCCGCGAGACCGCCCGCTCCTCCCATCGCCACCCGCCGCCGCCGGCGACCACCAGGAGGGCCACCCCGCGCCACCCCTGCCTCAACCCTGCTTCGCCTCTGCACCGAGCCGCTCCTTCTGCCGCCATGGCCTCGCGCCTCCCCGTCGACCACCAGAGCCCGCTGCCGCCGCCACCGGATCTGGCTGGGCCTCACAGGGTCCTCCCGCCGCTTTGTTCCTCGCCAGAGCCTTGCCGATCGCAGCCGTGCGGTTCCGCCGCCGCCTCGACCGCGACCACCACTGAACTTGTTGCTCGCTTCGCACGCTGCGTCTCACGCGCTGATCGCGACCAGCTCCATGCCCGAGCGAGCACGCCCCGATCCCGATGCCCAGCGCCGCCTAAGTCTCAGTATGTTGTCCCCGCAAGCCAAGACCACCTCAAGTTCGCCAAGTACCTCTCGTGCGCAGCGACCATCTTCGCAAGGACCCGTACGACTACACAACGAACCGTGAAGTTTCACAAGATAACATGTACCACTACCGTCGCCCCGAAGACATTGGATTCATCAAGTTCCTCTCCGAAAACGAACGTGTACCACGACTTCCACTACGCCGTGTACGACTACTTCCCACGACGACCCGTGAACGTCTACCTCCACTACGGCCCGTGAATGACTACTTCCCTCGATGAACTCGTTCCGCCTGAAATGCACGCTTCGAAGGTATAACCCGAGACGACCGCGATGAGATGCCCTTGCATGTATGAGATGTACCACTTGTTTGCACCGTGTCCGAATTGTCACTCGTTTCCATGCCACTATCCCGTGGGAACCCGGTAGTCGGGAGCACCCCACCATCTCTAGCATGTTGCGCACATCCGCATGCCTCCTTTTGCACCAGTATCTCCGTGAGTTACCGGAACCGATATGTTGCCGTGGCACCATTTTTGTTTCACCGCCGTGGCACCCTTTTCGTTCCGCCATGGTGACCAAATGCTTCATAATATGCTCATGTCAACATTTTCATAAAAATTGCATATAACTTGTATATGTCATCTGCATCATGATAACAACATTTAAAATGTTTAAACTTGTTGTTGCGCTAAATTGCTAAATGCATATGGGGTTTTCCGGAATTATCGTTTGTTGTTTCCGGCCTCACTTAAACTTGCCTAAATAGGTAGTTTAATTATGCTTCACCTCTTGCCATGTTAACCAACATTTAATCTTGTTTTGTTCATAAACGAGAGAGAAACTAAATAATTGATGTGGTGTTTCGTCAATATGCAACTTGTTGCATATTGATCTCCACTTAACTTGTAGTATTGTTTGTTGCACTTGCCTTGCCATGCCTCATTAAACCGGACATGCATCATACTTGTTTGCACATCATGACATGTTTATGTGATGGTTGTTTACTATGTTGTTTGTTTCTTTCCGGGTTGCTTCTCTCGTTAGCTTCGGTTTCGTTTCGGAGTTGTGAGGATCCGCTCATCTATGACCGCTTGTCTTCATCTTGGGCTCGTTCTTCTTCTTTATGGATCTCGTGCAAGATGACCATACCCTCGAAATCACTACTATCTTTGCTATGCTAGTTTGCTCGCTCTTTTGCTATGCCAATGCTACGATGCCTACCATTTGCTTGTCAGCCTCCCAAATTGCCATGTCAAACCTCTAACCTTTGACACCATTCCTAGCAAGCCATTGTTTGGCTATGTTACCGCTTTGGTCAGCCCCTCTTATAGCGTTGCTAGGTGCAGGTGAAGTTGAAGATTGCTCCTTGGTGGACAGGGTGTATGTTGGGGTATCACAATATCTCTTATATTATTAATGCATCTATATACTTGGTAAAGGGTGGAAGGCTCGGCCTTATGCCTGGTGTTTTGTTCCACTTTTGCCGCCCTAGTTTCCGTCATACCGGTGTTATGTTCCCGGATTATGTGTTCCTTACGCAGTCGGGTGATTTATGGGACCCCCGATACCGCTTTGAATAAAACTCCTCCAAAGAAGGCCCAACATTGGTTTTACCATTTGCCTCACCACCACCTATATTTCCCTTGGGAGTAATTAACCCAAGGGTCATCTTTATTCAGCCCCCCCGGGCCAATGCTTGTCTAAGTGTTGGTCCAAACTAGAGCGCTTTGCAGCGCTCCCTCAGGGAAACTTGAGGTCTGGTTTTAGTTGTACGGACTGCTCATCCGGTCGTAGCCTGAGACGAGATACCCGCGGCTTGAAAGTGCGTTATATCGACTAGAGGGGGGTGAATAGGCGATTTTTATGAATTCTTCACTGAGGAATTTGCTGGTGAGGAAATTCCTTAGCGAAGAACTACTTGCAATGAATATGTACTCGAAGTAAACATAACAGATACACACATAGTCAAGATGATGAAATGAAGACTAAAACAGAGTACGGAAAGCGTAAACACAGGATAGCAACATGAAGACAAACAGATCAAGAAATTGGACCGAGGAATTTGTGAAAGTCTTGACCAAAGTCTTCAAGCACGATATGAACAACATTCGACACAAGAATGAGGAAATGAAAGTGTTGAGGAAATAGAACCGGTCAGTTGGTGAAGACAATGATTTGGTAAACCAGCCCAACTGCTGTCTCTCGGTTATACGTCTGATTGGAGCGGCCGAGTATTTAAACTCGAGGACACACATCCGGACACCCGATCTCGAGCCGCAACTCAGACACCCATCCTCACCGTATTCTCCTTGAACTAAGACCACGCAGGCCTCATCCAATCACTCGTGGTAAGTCTTCAGGTGACTTCCAAACCTTCACAGACTTGGTCACTCGGCGATCCACAATTCCTCTTGGATGCTCTAGACCTTGACGCCTAACCTTCTGGAAGAACCACAATCTTCAAAGGTAACAAGTGTCGGATCCACGCAGGATCAATTTCTTCAGTGATGCTCAATCACTTTGGGTTTGTGAGGGTTTGGTTTTGGGATTTTCCTCACTTGATGCTCAGCTAGTGGTTGTAGGGGGCGGCTATTTATAGCCTAGGGAGCAGCCCGACATGATAAGACATAAATGCCCTTCAATGATATGACCGTTAGGTGGATAAGATATTTTGGGACAGGCCAAGAAGACAAGAACGGTCGGAAATTTGACTCTCAAATTCCTCGGGGCTATCATGTTCTCATTTGTGTAGGCAATTCAAGACTGGCGAATTCCTAACTCCTCGCCGAACAAAGTCATCAATGACTGTAAGAACTGCGTCTCTCTACTAAAGAATTTGATCGAATCGTATGAGATTTCCAATGGCTTCACTCAAGGGATTGGTAGGTTTAGGATTTTGAGTTGAGCATCACATGGAAATTTTTCCTTAGTATTTCCTCGACCCCTTTAACAAAGACGGTGTTTCCTATGACTCAAGAAAGAGAAAATGAAACTACGAAAACAAAAGTCTTCACGCTTCATATTCCTCGAATGAATATCAAGTCTTCAAGGTCACACCAATTTCTTCACTTTCAAAGTCTTCGTAAAGTCTTCGAATATCAAAGTCTTCAATCGAAGAACTTCATTTTTAGGGTCGACTTTCTCTGTAAATATCAAACTCCTCATAGACTTATAGACCTGTGTACACTCACAAAAGATCAGTTATTTAACCTATAAGTCTTCAATACACCAAAATCACTAAGGGCTCTAGATGCACTTACAATCTCCCCTTTTGGTGATTGATGACAACATAGGTTAAGTTTTCAACGGGATAAACATATGAAGTGTAAACATCGATATTGAGGAATTTGATTGCAAGATATAGAAGAACTCCCCCTGAATATGTGCATAGTGAGGAATTTGCTTTTGAGGCAATGCACATTTGAAGAGTTGAATCATGGAGATCTCCCCCTATATCTTGTAATTCATACACGCATTTGATATATAATATGAAGAATTTGAAATGCATGATGAAATATGGTGCCTGATGAGATTCAAATATGCGTGCAATAATATTAACAAGGTATAAACATGCAGAATAGCACATCAAAATTTGAGCTCAAGGCATCAAAAGCATCGAGCACCACCAAAAGTATCAAGGCACCATCGATTTAAGATTACAACTCGATCCAATAAAAGTTTCGAAGAACGAGAGTTGTAACTTAATAAAAACGCCCATAATGTAAACCCGCTTGAAGACTAACTCAGATTTCTCCCCCTTTGTCATCAAATGACCCAAAAGGATCAAAACTGAGGACTAACGCCCCTGAAGATTTTCAAGTCGATGGAGGAGCGCCAGCGTTGTCGGGGTTGGTTGTTGAAGTAGGGCCTGCCGCAGTGTCGTCCAAATCTTCATGTTCATCAGTTTCACGCGATGAAGAATAAGAACCGCCACCGGATCGGGAACTTTGACTCTCTTGAATTTCTTCGAGGTGGTGCGAGACTACCAAAAGCTTCCCGGTGACCCATAGTCTTCAATTCTTCCGCGGAATATACATGATTGAGAACAGCCCAGGTGCGGTTGAGGGTTTCATGAAGATAGTACTGATTTTTCTTCACTGCATTATGTGTTGAGGTCATGTTGTGAAGAATTGCAGCAAATTGACGCTTCACCCATTTCGATTATGCTCAACCTTCCGATGAAGACCGAGGAGTAACTCACGGTCACCATCACCCAGGTCTTCGTTGCTTGAGGCTTTTGCTTGGCTGAGGTATTTGCAGCAGAGTCATGTGTTGTAGAATCGTCATTGGTGGAGTAAGATGTGGCGAGACGGAATTGACCATCCAATGGACGAGTGCCTTCATCAATCACAAAGACTGCCTCGCCCTTATCATCGATGATGAAACCGGTCGCTTGAGGACTTCAATGGGCGGCAAGTAGCTACCATGGTTTGTGAGTGTCACTTTGTAATTCAGTGAAGATCTTGCCCTTATGAATCTCATAATCCAAGGTGCATATGGCTTCAGCTCAAAAGGTGACATTGCAACATTAGCCAGAGTAATTCCTTGACGAGGAATTTGGTTCGAGGGGCCTGCCCTGGCTTCAAAGGCTTCATGAGCACTTGCATATAATGATCAGTCAGCTCGCGGTCATTGTAGATGCAACGTGCACTTTCATGGGGAGGATCAAGAGGAAGGACACGAAGCAATTCAGTTGCTGGTGCCTTGTAGTGGGTGTTTTCTGTCATCCAATCCAGCACCCATGAAGTGACATCTTCAGCATCGCCTGTGATATGCAAAGTGGCATAGAACTGAAGAATGAGTTCTTCATTCCAGTCACAGATAACAGTGCAGAAATTCAGCAGCCCTGCATCGTGAATAACTCTGAGGACTGGCTTGAAGCATGGTAGTGATTCCATATCCACATGAGGAATATGCTGATGATCGAAGATCTTGTCCTTGTCAAATAGCACTGAGGAATAAAAGTTTGCTTGAGTAGGAGTCCAGAAGCGTCTTTTCCTCATGCGAGCAGAGTCATATGGATTGTAAGCAGTGAAGAACACATGCTCGTAAAAGAAGTCTTCACCTTGAATTTTTGCTTGCTTGAGAATGGATTATTCGGTTTGGGCAGAGGAATATCGGTGATTTGCAAAGACAACCTCGTGAATCGCGATCTCGTGTGCTTCAGTGAGGAATTTCTTGTTCCTCTTCTTGTGTAATTTGGGGATCAACAAGGGTTCTTCAAAGACTAGCGGCTGGAATTTCTTCATGAGCAGAGGATGTGGGATGAGTTTCTTCAGAGCCCATTTGAACAGTTGTAGCCGGGGACAGAGGTATTTGTTGAATTGGAGTGAAGAGAGGAGCATTGGGATGCTGACTTTCCCAAAAGTCATCGTTCATCACCGTGTAGTGCATCCAATATCCACGTCTTCATCTTCTTTTCAATTTCTCAACTCTAGCCTCTTGTTTGTGAACCGAGGCACGGGTGAGGAAACGATGGCGGTGAAGGGAATGCTTCCACTTCAATTTCTTCATCAAACTGCTCGAGGCAATGATTGATTATCTTCATCGATCCGCTTGGGATCTTGTAGTCTTCTCCATAAGGAACAATTTCCTTAGACGACATGGAGGAAATGGGAACGCATCAATGGGATTTTCAATCGATCTGGTCATTGGCTTCATTCTCTTCGCAGCCGAAGAATTTGACGCAGCAGATGCCTTCCTCTTCTTCACTGCAGCTCATTCTGCAGCCTTTGTTTTCTTCACTTCATAAGCAGAAGGAAGGATTGGAGTTGGTGTTGGTGCAAGAGGAGCCGAGGATCGTGGTTCGATTTCTTCAGCGAATCGTGCGATTGCCTGATCTCTTCGATTTCAGCGCACCGCTAGTGGATGCCACAGGAATTTCTTCGGTGGCTGGAATAGAGTCATCAGCCCTCGAACTTGTATTCTCATCGACAAGTCGAGAGTCATCAGATGCTTGCATGTTCTTCAAGCAGGTGAGCGAGTCTTCACTGAGGATTTTCTTGTTGCGATGGGGCTGCAATAGTTGTCATTTTCTTCGTCAAATTGACGAATCTCACCTTGGCTCCTTGCTAATCAAGATTTAAGCATCAAATCCTTGCCGAGGGCTTGATTTCAGATTGAGCTTTGAGAAGTTCTTCAGAGTCAGGTTGACGATGTTCTTCCTTAGAAGCTTCTCCTTTCTGGCTTTTGCTCTCTTTATTTCACGAGCCTTTTCAAATTTCCATTTCTCTTCAGCGATGAAATGGTTCAGCATATGACTTTGACCAGGAGTCAGTGGCAGATCACGAATGGGAGTGTTTGGATCTTGATGCCATAGGTCGATGAAGTCAAGGATCTTCTCCAGATCCAAAAGCAGAGGCACAGATGTTCCTTTGGCTCTAGCGGCCTTTGTTAGTCTGTCTTTGATGATTTCTGCAAGTTCTTCATCAGAAGCTTCATCATCAGAGGGAACGTTGAAGGCAACCTGTTTCTTTCGAGGACTTGGCCGAGGACCGCGTCTAGCAGTTGCTTTTGTCTTCAGCAGAGTGGGGTCTGATGAGGACATTGGTGCAGCTGAGGAACTTGCTGAGACACCAGAAGCAATCGTGAATCCCTGAGTCCTTTGACATGTAGCCAGATGCACAGGAGTTGAGGACTTGGAGGAGCTGCCGAGGATTTTGAGGAGCAGCAGTAGCCTCGAGGAATTTGCCGTGAAGGCGCGGCCGAGGAACTGGGCCGTGAGGGCGCTGATGGTGAAGCACTTGGCTTATGAGCAGGCTTCTTGGCATTGATTTCTCGGATTGGCCGAGGTCTCAGCAGCAGCAGCAGCAGCAGAATCCTCATTGAATTTCCTCACTGCCTCCTTGGCCTGTCTTGCCAATTTGGCTTGGCGCCTGGACCATTCTTCAGGAAAGTCTTCACCACGCTTGATGCTGGTGGGATCAGCGACTTGGCCAGGTGCCAAAGGAGCTCTTGGGCATGGAGGGTTTAAGGCGAATTTCTTCATGTACTTGGGAGTAACATAGCGATATTCCCTCCATTCTCGTGCCCATCTTCATTCTATCCTCTGGATGCGCACTTTGCGCTGATTTTTGGTCTCCTTGCCAAACTTGGCTTCATCAGGTGTGCAATAATCTTTGTAAATTTCATCAGGAATCTCAAAGGCAGTCATGACTTCCGTTTTCTTTCCTCCCTTTTGCGGTCTCTTGCCTTCTGCCATTTTCTTCAGATGAGGAATTTGAACTATAGAGCACTCTGAAGAAGTATGCAGTTTTTCTTCGAGGAACGCTGCAAATGAGTTAAGTTGATGAGAACCTAGTGATTCAAAGAATGACATGAGTACTGTGAAGCAGAGTGTAGGTGCGAGGAATTTGGAGAGGTCATATCGTTCTCAAAAGATTTTTCAAAAGGAACAAGTTTTGAGGAATTTGACGATTGAGCCTTGAGGAATTTCACTAAGCGTTTTGCCTTAGGTTCCAGAGTTGTCTGATTGAAAATCCGCACAATTGAGGAATCTTGAAGAAATGAATGCTTAGAGAGATAAATCAAGAGCATATAGTGTGTGAGGTGTTTATATGTGAAGATTTGAAGAGCAAAAACACCTTTGAAGATTTTCAGAAAGATTTGAGAATCAAAGTGAGTAAATAAAAATGACTTTTAATTACCCGAATCAAGAACACGATTTAACAGAGATGAACTGTAGTGAAGTTCGTCACGTTAGATCTCCCACGCCCTAACTTGGCAGAGGGAGACGGCTACGGCGGCGGCGGAGTGAAGATTTCCGCGGCCGGCGCGAGTATGACGTCGACGAGGTCGAGGCAGTGAAGCTCTTCCTCACCGACGGCGATGGAGTAGCAGCGGCGCTAGGGTTTGAGGAGAGCTCGAGCGAGAGACAGTGACCGAGCAGAGTAAATGAAGTAAGGAAGGGAGAGGGGTATTTATAGCCACGGTGAAAAACTGTTCGCCCGAAGATTTTGGGACGAACATGGCCCTGCCCTTTCTCCTTCATGCGACATATGTCACCCACGTACTGTGCAGATGAGATCGTGTAAGATCGTGGGTGAATAAACTAATGTATCGTGGGAAGCGGAACGGTTTGAGCGGTAAAACCGAAAATCTGGATAAGATTTGTTTTAAAATTTCGTTCGCAATTTCTTCAGCCGTCAAGGACACAGTGAAGACTTTGAACGAGTTTCAATCAGAACGCACATGAAGAATTTGTGAATAGATTGGGTTGAGTATAGCATAGAGGGGAAGGGTCCGATCACATTCACTTAGCGGAAATCACAACTTGAAGAAATAGCAATAAGTGAATGCTGTAGAGGACATAAACTCACATATATATATATAGCCAATGAAGAAAAACGACGGTAACATTGAAGATTTTGCAAAGTTGAAGAATTTGAAAAACTGAGGAATTTCAAAAATGAGGAAAAACTCAGATTGAAGATTTCAACTTTTGTGGTGGCGTATCCCACCGTATAAGAATGATGATTTCAGACACCGCGTACAATTGTTGTAGGGTTCTGAGAATCAAATTCTTCATTAGTTTCATCACACTTAGAGTGTTATTCTTCATTGATTGAAGAAAAACGTTTCTTCATGTGTTGCACATCTAAGTCATCAATTTTGCATAAGGGTTAGGATGTGTGTCCTTTTCAAAGAACATTCGAAGATTCTAAGATATTTAGCTCACACCGCAACTTGCTAAATTTCTTCTCATCAAAGGGCTTTGTGAAGATGTCAGCTAGCTGTTCTTCAGTCTTCACATGCTCGATGGAGATGTCGCCCTTCAACACATGATCACGAAGAAAATGATGACGAATCTGGATGTGCTTAGTCTTCGAGTGCTGAACTGGGTTGTGAGCAATCTTGATGGCACTCTCATTGTCGCAGAGGAGAGGCACATTCTTCACGTTGACGCCATAGTCCTTGAGGGTTTGCTTCATCCAAAGCAGCTTGAGCACAACATGAGCCAGCAGCAATGTATTCAGAGATAGTGATACGCATTCTGTTTCTTCGAGGACCAATGGACCAAAGATCGTCCGAGGAAATGACAAGTGCCGATGTTGACTTGCGGTCCACACGATCACCAAAGATAGTCGAGTCGAATATCCAATGAGATCAAAAGCAGAGCCCTTGGGGTACCATAATCCTAGTGTTGGTGTGTGAGCTAGATATCAAGAATATGCTTCTGACCTTATGGTGTGATTCCTTGGTGCAGCTTGAAATCGGGCACACATGCAAACACTAAGCATTATATCCGCCTAGATGCACATAAGTACAATAAAGAACCAATCATGGAGCGGTATACCTTGTGATCAAGTCAATACCATTTTCATCAGTGCATAGATGGCCATTTGTGGGCATAGGAATTTTGACGCCTTTGCAATCTTGCATGCCGAATTTCCTCAGTACATCTTTGAGGTATTTCTCCTAAGATATGAATATGCCATTTCGCTGCTGACGAATTTGAAGACCTAAGAAGAATTTCAATTCTCCCATCATAGACATTTGATATGCTTCACTCATCATATAGGCAAATTCATCACTATATCATTGGTTAGTACAGCCAAAAATAATATCATCAACATATATTTGGCACACAAACAGTTCACCATCATATGATTTAGTAAATAGAATAGGGTCGAGTGAACCGGGTGTGAAGCCATTCTTCACGAAGAATTCCTTCAATGTGTCATACCATGCCCGAGGGGCTTGCTTGAGGCCATAGAGGGCCTTATTGAGTCTGAAGACTTTGTCAGGATTCTTGGGATCTTCAAAACCTAGGGGTTGAGCAACATATACTTCTTCCTCAAGCTTACCATTGAGGAATGCACTTTTCACATCCATTTGATATAAGATGATATCATGATGGTTAGCATAGGCAAGTAAAATGCGAATAGCCTCAAGTCTAGCAATAGGTGCAGAAGTTTCATCGAAATCAATTCCTTCAACCTGTGTGTAGCCTTGAGCTACTAGTCGTGCCTTATTCCTCACCACAAGGCCATTTTCATCTTGCTTGTTGCGGTAGATCCACTTTGTGCCAATGATATTATGCTTGCGAGGATCTAGGCGATTGACCAATTCCGGACATTGTTCAGCTCGAATCGATGTAATTCTTCTTGCATAGCCCTGAATCCACTCCGGCTCCGTAAATGCTTCATCTACCTTAGTGGGCTCTGAGATAGAGACAAAAGCATAGTGCCCACAAAAGTTAGATAAGTGTGAGGCTTTTGAGCGTGTGAGAGGACTGGTGCGCTAATGTCATCGATGATCTTCTCCACTTGCACTTCTTTTGCAACGCGTGGATGAGTGGGCTGTCGCCGAGGATTTTGATCAGCATTTTCTTGAGACCATTTTCCTCATCATGTTCTTCAGTGCATCATTTCGACGTTCTTCACGAACAGAATGAATTCTTCAAACAGATTCTTCAAGAGGGAATGACATCCTCGGTTGTTTTGAGCTTGATAGCATCCTCGGTGCTGGTTCATCTAACACGAAGGTAGGTGCTCTCTTTGCAGCCATTAGTTTCATCGAACCGCACATCTACAAAGGTCAACAATCTTGTGAAGAACAATGTTGAAGACTCAGAGGTGTGCGAGTCCTTTCCGTAACCAAGCATAAAACCTTCATGTGCTTTGGTGCAAATTTAGAGTTGTGGTGAGGATCTCTAATCCAACATTTAGCAATCAAGACTTTGAAATAACTCACATTGAGTTTCTTGTCGATGAGGAGTTCATAGGCGTCTTCTTGAAGAATTTGTGAAGATATACTCTGCTGATTATGTGGCAGCAAGATCAATTGCATCAATCCGTAAACGCCGAGGCGTTTTGTATTCATCAAGCATAGTGCGAGCCATCTCAACAAGAGTTCTGTTCTTGCGCCCACGACGCCATTCTCGCCGAGGAGTATAGGGAGCGAGATAACTCATGAGTAATACCAAGTTCATCAAGATAGGCATCAAGACCAGAATTCTTGAACTCAGGCCCATTGTCACTTATGATATGCTTGATCTTCACACCAAAGTTGGTTGAAGCCCTCGAGGAAAATCGCTTGAAGACTTCCCGCACTTCATGTTTGTAAGTAACAATGTGTACCCATGTATATCGAGAATAATCATCAACAATGACAAAACCATATAAAGATGCGTCATTAGTGACCGCTGAATAATGATTAGGTCCAAGAGGTCCATGTGAAGCAATTCAATGGACGGTAGTGGTCATGATAGTCTTATTTGGATGCTTGGCCTTGGTTATTTTTCCGGCTTCACATGCTCCGCATAAGTGATCCTTGAGGAATTTGACATTCTCAATGCCAATGACATGCTTCTTCATCGCAAGCGTGTTCAAATTCCTCATGCCTGCATGACCAAGTCGTCGATGCCATAGCCAGCCTTCTGAAGCTTTTGCTAGTAAACACACGGCTGGTTGTGGTCCTATAGATAAATCAACAATATACAGATCTCCTCTCCTAAAGCCTTCGAAGACTTTGGAATTGTCAGCTTCCATAATCACAACACAGCGATATTTGCCAAAGACAACAACCATATCAAGATCACAAAGCATCGAGACTGACATAAGATTGTATCCTAAGGACTCAACAAGCATGACTTTGTCCATGTGCTTATCCTTAGAGATAGCAACCTTACCAAGACCCAATACCTGACTTTTGCCTTTGTCACCAAGATGATATGCTTCAGAGGTGACGGTGATAAGGGAGCATCCATCAATAGATTCTTGTCACCAAATATGTGATTTGTACATCCACTATCGAGGACCCATTCGGTGGTTTTGAGTTGATCATCCTGCAGATGAATTAGTGTAGCTTACAATCTCATATGCTTCATCGGTGAAGAATATGATATCAAGTTCATCGATGAATTTCATCAAGCAAGAGCAGATATAGCAAGATGAGGACGTGTGAAATGAAAGTTCATTTCATCATGATTCGCTGCGTCCTTTCGAGCATTTTTGTCGGGTCCCCAAGAAATTCTTCAGACGTTAGAGCACGCCCGAGACCTGACCCGCAGAATAGATTAGTTCTTTTCTTCACCACCCACATCGGAGGGGTGGCAAAGAGTTCATCATCCTGCGAGCACCATGTTAGAAAGGTGGCAAAGATGCCAAACCATTTCGCTTAGCATGAGAGGGGTTAGGTAGGCATATGAATAAGCGAGTAATTCTTCGAGGACTTATGAACATAATGGTTTGAAGAATAATGCACATATTCATAGCCCTTAGTTCTACCTCGCGAGAGAGTTGTTAGCACGATGATAATCATATGAGGACTTTGATCCAGATGAAGAATTTGGTCCATATGAAGAATTTGATCTGGGGTTCCTGTTCTTCATAGGTGGTGTCATGAGGACATTCACCTGAAGACTTTCAACACAGCTTTTGGGAACCCAGATTTTCTTCATAGGGGAACCGCTCTCGCAGATTAGTGCCAACATATCTAGCAAATACTTCACCATTCGATTTTTGAACAGTTTATAGTTGAGTCAAATGACTCATCGGAAGAATGAGGAGATTCACATGTAAAGCCAGATAAGTTAGATGGATCAACTGAGGTCCCTTTGCAAAGAACCCATGAGGTTTTGGGATACCGCTCAAGCTTCCAATATGTTCCATCGGCATTGAGTTTCCTCTCAAAGGCAATACCCTCTTTCCTAGGGTTTCGCTGAGGATTTGCTTTTGAGCACATCACAAAGTGTCTCGATGCCCTTTGAGGCTTTTGTACATGCCTCATGTACAATTCCTTCAGCCCTCGCATTGTCAAGTGATACTAGCAATGTCCTCGGATGAGGAATTAGTGATAGCAGAGGAGATGAAGAATTTGTAACATTTGAAGCATTTGAACATTGGTGAAGAATTACCGATTCACGCTCAATGCACTTTAAGCATGGAGGAACAAATTCTTCCCGAGAAGCACTCGATTTGTTGAGCTAGTAATGAATCGCGCTCCTTCAAGATCTTCATAACACACTCTTAGCTTTTCAAGATCTTCCTTTCTTTGAAGAGCTTCAAGAGAAAGCTTCTCATGATCATCAAGAGGGTATTATGTTGATCTTGAAGGACGCCAAACTTGGAGTGAATTCTCCAAGACATTCACCCAATGCTTTTGATCGATCCATTTCTTTTGCGCAACATATTATCACTTCTTTCTAGCATATATTGAGTTTGTTCTAAAACCGTTTGTTGTTTAGTGGCAACGCAAATGAGTTTAGTATAGCAGATTCAATGTCATCATCGATTCATCATTGTCGACTCATCATTATCGATTCATCATTACAAGACTCGGATGAGGAGCATTCGTTACCTCAAAGAACGTTTGCCATAAGACAAGATGCGTAAGATGATGATTCTGGCTCGAAAGTCATCGTTTTGAGAGGTTCCTTGAAGTCCTCAAACCAGGGATCATGACGAGTTCGATGACCTTCATAGACATCAGAGATTCGGTCCCAGATGAGCTTCGAATTGCCAAGATGCATAATTCGCCCGAATTGATCTCTGGATAGGCAGGAGCAGATGATATCCTTCGCTATCATATCAAGTCGAGTGTACTTGCGAATATCATCAAGATTCGCCATCTTGCATAGATCAAGAAGACCAATCTCAATTGACGGTCCACACTTTGTTGTTCTTTGCCATGAGGCGCTTCCTCATCATGGCCTTCCACTTGGGATAGTCACGATATCAAAGATAGGGCATATCACTTTCTTCATACTGCGGTCGACATAACTAAAACTCTAGGCGGTTAAACCAAAATCACACGTAACAAGGAGTACCTTGCTCGATACCAATTGAAAGTCGTTATATCGACTAGAGGGGGGTGAATAGGTGATTTTATGAATTCTTCATCGAGGAATTTGTTGGTGAGGAAATTCCTTAGCTAAGAACTACTTGCAATGAATATGTACTCGTAAGTAAACATAACAGATACACACATAGTCAAGATGATGAAATGAAGACTAAAACAGAGTACGGAAAGCGTAAACACGGGATAGCAAGATGAAGACAAACAGACTAAAGAAATTGGGTGAGGAATTTGTGAAAGTCTTGACCAAAGTCTTCAAGCACGATATGAACAACATTCACACAAGAATGAGGAAATGAAAGTGTTGAGGAAATAGAACCGGTCAGTTGGTGAAAACAATGATTTGGTAAACCAGCCCAACTGTTGTCTCGGTTATACGTCTGGTTGGAGCGGCCGAGTATTTAAACTCGAGGACACACATCCGGACACCCGATCTCGAGCCGCAACTCAGACACCCATCCTCACCGTATTCTCCTTGAACTAAGACCACGCAGCCTCGTCCAATCACTCGTGGTAAGTCTTGGTGACTTCCAAACCTTCACAGACTTGGTCACTGGGATCCACAATTCCTCTTGATGCTCTAGACCTTGACGCCTAACCGTCTGGAAGAAGCACAGTCTTCAAAGGTAACAAGCGTCGGATCCACGCAGATCAATTTCTTGATGATGCTCAATCACTTTGGGTTTGTGGGGGTTTGGTTTTGGGATTTTCCTCACTTGATGATTTTCGCTCAAAGTCCTCTGAGGATGGGTTGCTCTCAAATGACAAGTGTCAAGTTCTTCGGAGCAGCCAACCAGCTAGTGGTTGTAGGGGCGGCTATTTATAGCCTAGGGAGCAGCCCGACATGATAAGACATAAATGCCCTTCAATGATATGACCGTTAGGTGGATAAGATATTTTGGGACAGCGGTAGCAAGAAGACAAGAATGGTCGAAATTTGACTCTCAAATTCCTCGGGGCTATCATGTTCCTCATTGTGTAGGCAATTCCTTTGGCGAATTCCTAACTCCTCGATCGAGCAAAGTCATCGATGACTGTAAGAACTGCGTCTCTCACATCAAGAATTTGATCGAATCAGTATGAGATTTCCAATGGCTTCACTCAAGGGATTGGTAGGTTTAGGATTTTGAGTTGAGCATCACATGGAAATTTTTCCTTAGTATTTCCTCGACCCCTTTAACGAAGACGGTGTTTCCTATGACTCAAGAAAGAGAAAATGAAACTACGAAAACAAAAGTCTTCACGCTTCATATTCCTCGAATGAATATCAAGTCTTCAAGGTCACACCAATTTCTTCACTTTCAAAGTCTTCGTAAAGTCTTCGAATATCAAAGTCTTGATCGAAGAACTTCATTTTTAGGGTCGACTTTCTCTCAAATATCAAACTCCTCATAGACTTATAGACCTGTGTACACTCACAAACGCATCAGTTACTTAACCTATAAGTCTTCAATACACCAAAATCACTAAGGGGCACCAGATGCACTTACACGGCTACTATCAGGATGTCGGCACGCTGGGAGGTCTTGCTGGTCTTGTTTTACCATTGTCGAAATGTCTTGTAAACCGGGATTCCGAGACTGATCGGGTCTTCCTGGGAGAAGGTCTATTCCTTCGTTGATCGCGAGAGCTTATCATGGGCTAAGTTGGGACACCCCTGCAGGGTATAAACTTTCGAGAGCCGTGCCCGCGGTTATGTGGCAGATGGGAATTTGTTAATGTCCGGTTGTAGACAACTTGACACCTGATCCGAATTAAAATGCATCAACAGCGTGTGTAGCCGTGATGGTCTCTTCTCGGCGGAGTCCGGGAAGTGAACACGGTTTCTGGGTTATGTTTGACATAAGTAGGAGTTCAGGATCACCTCTTGATCATTGCTAGTTCACGACCGTTCCTTTGTTTCTCTTCTCGCTCTCATTTGCGTATGTTAGCCACCATATATGCTTAGTCGCTGATGCAACCTCACCACTTTACCCCTTCCTTTCCCATTAAGCTTTTCTAGTCTTGATACCCATGGTAATGGGATTCTTTGAGTCCTCGTGGCTCACGGATACTTCAAAACCAGTTTGCGAGGGCCTATGTTACCGAAAGCGGTGACGCAACTAAGCTCAAGGAGGAGCTCGATGAAGATCTTGCCCTTTGTGTTGTTTCGTTCTAGTTGATCAAGAGTGGAGCCCAGTTGGGGTTGATCGGGGACCTTTGTCGATTTGGGGTTCTCCTTTTATTTTGGTTCCGTAGTCGGACCTTGATTGTATCTGGATGATGTAATGCTTTATTCATGTAATTGTGTGAAGTGGCGATTGTAAGCCAACTATGTATCTTTTTCCCTTATGTATTACATGGGTTGTGTGAAGATTACCTCACTTGCGACATTGCTTTCAATGCGGTTATGCCTCTAAGTCATGCTTCGACACGTGGGAGATATAACCGCATCGAGAGCGTTACAAGTTGGTATTAGAGCCTTCCCCGACTTTAGGAGCCCCACTGCTTGATCGTTTTTAGCGGCCGAGTTATGTCTAGAAAAAATGTTTTGAGTCATTTAGGATTATATATATCGGAGAGTTAGGAATTCTTTTTACTCCCCAGTCTCTTCATCGCTCTGGTAAGGCATCCTGACGTAGAGTTTTGACTCTTCTCTTCTCAAATTTCACTAAAAATTTTTTAGGATCACGCGGTTATCTTGGAATCGTTCCGATGGTTTTATGATGAGAACATTGTCTTGGTGCCTCCTGTCGGGGTTTAGTGGAAGTGTCGGGGAGTTGAGCTCGAGGTGTTGTCGTCATAATTTTATCGTTGCATTCGGAATACCGAGTTTAGTACGCCAACATCAAAAATCTCTTTTATGCGTTGTTGGTGAGATAACCCGATAACCCAAAGATCGAGGTGAGTACGGAGTATCGCCATAACTTGTATAACGGATGCTTTTCAAGGTTGAGGTAGACGATTTCGAAGGTTTCTTGGTTATGTGTTGAAGGATGGATACAATCTGGATGTAGGATTTGCTAGTTTTGGGTGAGATATTATGCTTCCCTGTATCCCCAACACCTGATTGCATAACCGGAGAATTTCGGAGTTTCATAGGTGGGAATTCAAGTAGCTCTTAGGATATCTTTCCGACGGATGTATGATATGAAATTGGGGTTCGACGTCTAGTGGTCCGCCTATTCACGGTTGGTTTTACTGATGGTCTCGTTGTGTCTTAAAGAGTCCTTGGCTATGCCGACTGGGACACTTTCTATGTCATGTGCTTTGCTTTGTACATGATGGTGCTGTGTCTGATCGAGCCCGTGTAGGCCCCACCACGAAAACTTGGACGAAATCTCTATCATATGTTTGTTCCGGCTTATTCTGCAAGCCAGTCCTTTGTTTTTGTTTTGAGTTGTGGTATTCGAGTTGCTTCAATGTCAAGTGTTGATTCCATACCTTTCCGAAATGGTGTTCTCATACTCCAATGTGAATACCAATCCTTCTCGACAATCGAGATTGTCATGTCAATCCTTTTCAACCGGCGTGTTTCTCTTCAAGTGGATCCGATCACTTCAACATCAGCAAGACCAATTATCATTTCTTCTCAACGGTGTTTGTTTCATCCGTCTCCAAGTTGCCTTTGTTCTTTCCCGCCCACCCACCCTTTTTCCTCAAGGACTAAGTTTTCTTTACCAAGTATCCTTTTATTTTTGTGAAGTTTCTCCATTCTTTTCCGTCAATGTTCTTACCCGGTGGTTCTCAAGAAGATGTTCTACTAGTTCGTCATTCCTCATTCCTTTCTCTTCTCCGTGGATTCAAGTCAAGTTTTGTTGATCATACTTTTCCTCATTTCAATATCTTCTCATACCGTGCACCTCATTATCATTCTACTTCTTGCTATTTGTTATTCCGAGTGCTCAAGATATCTCAAGATTCGTGTTTCCACTCTGCATTCGTTCAAGCTCTTTCGAGATTGGTATCTCATTCAAGTCATTTAATTCAACCGGTGCAACATCTCTTCTAAATCTTTTCAACGGTGTTCTTTTGAGTGGGCCCTAACCCACAGGTCTTTTCCCAGGATCTTGCCTGACTCTTCTATTTTCCCAGAGCTATCCTAAATTCTTCTCCAAGTTTGAGGTAAGATTGAGTTATCATCAGTCAAATGCTTTTCTCCAAGATCTTTCAAATTCTTTTCATAGTTGGCTCAACCTCTTCGCTTTTGATTCTTCCGGTGTGCCTCAATAATTCCTGGTGGTGTTTCTCGTTGTCATTCTCATCATTTGAAGACCGAAGAAGAGTTTCTCTTTAATCTTGCTCTATTCTCTTCAAGATTCATGGTGCTAGCTTGTTGCCATCCTCTCATAATTGTTTTCGATTGTGAGAATCTTTTTCACCCATCAGGAGATATTCAAGAGTTTTCTTAGTTTGTCATCCGAGTCCATCAATTCAGGTTTATTCATTCTCAGCTGTCAGTTATCATTCTCCTATCTTGCCGGTGCATCAATCAAAAATCCTCTAATCAGTTCTTGATCTCTTTGTTCTAATGTATCTAGTTTGT
The DNA here is from genome assembly GCA_021437245.1 of Aegilops speltoides. Lineage (NCBI taxonomy): Eukaryota > Viridiplantae > Streptophyta > Magnoliopsida > Poales > Poaceae > Aegilops > Aegilops speltoides. The sequence continues at coordinate 20,854 of JAHHZJ010001946.1, forward strand.
CTCAAGCACCTTCGTTCATTTGCTAATTCTTACCGGTGATGCACCCCTACTTCGATCATTTTCAATTCTTACGGTGGTTCGTTCAAGAGTTCTCTTTCTTTGTTATCATATCAATTCATTCGTTCTTTCCAAATCCTACCGGTGGTTCGTTGAAGACCTTCTCAAGTTTACGCCATATCTCTCTTAATCCTTTCTACGTGAATAAGTAGTATGCCAAATCCGTTGCTTGTCATCAATTTAAATTGGTGAAGGATACGCATAACATAATTCTTGTTCTTGTTTCATCCAAGTGATTAATTCCTTCTTTCGGAGTTTGTTCATGATGAATAAATTCTCGGTCTCAGTTTTTCATCTTTTCTTTCCCCGGAGTTCCAAGCTCTCATCATCACGAAGATCCATCTAAATCATTGCAAGGCTTCACCTTGTGTTTTCAACTTCTCTTTCTTTCTATCACCCTTTCGTTTACCGGAGTTCTTCATGGAGGCTCTACATGGTGCTTCACCAAGGATTCTTTTCTTTCTTCAATTGTTCATCAAGATTTCTCTCGAAGTTAAGATCCGTCAAGCCATACTTCAAAATAAACATGGTTCTCAACACATGTTTTGTTTTGAGGAGTTCAAGCATTCTTCATCTTGCATTCCGAAGTGCAATTCTTTCGACCTTATCTTTTCAGGTGGTGTTATGTCATTTTGACAGTTTCATTCATGTTTCATGATTCACATGTTGTCAAGAATGAGGTATTTTAAATCCATCAATCTCTTCGTTGGATTTATCTTGTGTCATGTTTTCACCTAAAGCCTTCACTAAGGAATGTTGCTATTATGGTGCTTATCAATGATCCAAGTTTTCTCCTATCCTCTTGGTGAAAGAAGTTTTTCATCGCCTTGGTGCTCTCACTCAAATCAATGGCTTCCTTTAGTGGCCATTTGTCACCTCATAATGTTGAGATGTTTCAATAAGTCCACTACAAGCTTATTCTTTTCGTTGTTGGTTTTCTAACAACTCCGTTCAATCCTTCTTTTAAGGAGGCTCTTTCAAATTCAATTGTGATAGAAGTTGTTATTCTCTTCTCTGTTCTCTCGATTCCACTCTTTCATTTGTCCCGAAGGCATTGTGATGTTTTCTTTGACCCATTATATCATTTTGGAGATCATGTTCTTTTCCTTACTTATCCATTTAACCGAAGTGTCGTGTTTTCATTCGAGTTCTCAAATTTTATCAAGTTTTCCCTACTTCCTCAACTGGAGAGCTGACTGAAATCTTTCTTACCCCTTGTGCCATTCTTTCAATAGTTCCGGAGGCAGTGTGTTGTTCATTTCATCAAGTATCCTCTCATCTTATCAAGTTCATGTTCTATTCCTTCCATGTTCAACCGGAGTGCTGCCCGAATTCTTCCTCTCTCATCTTGTTTTAACCGGAGTGGTTTTGAATTCTATCTTGTCCATTAAACTCTTGATTCATGTCTTTGCAACCTTCAAGTTCCCATAATGTTCCTTGTTCCTTTTTTTTCTAACGGATTGTTTGCAATCTCGTTCATCTCTGTTTTACTCTTTCTTTTAAATTGCTCAACCTCTCAAGGTTCATGGTTTCACTCGTTCGTCAAAGAAGCAACTTAGTTTTACCTTTTTTTTCTCTTCCGTTTTCCCTCCGGTGCCATTCTAGATCTCGCGACGAGATCCTCTTGTAGTGGTGGAGTGTTGTAACGCCCCGAGACCGACGCTCCAGAAGACTTCCAGCTACTGCGAGTTTCGTCGTGTGATTTGTTTTGTTAGTTGCATATCTTGCATTGCATCATGTCATCATGCCATCATATCATTAATTTTAAAAACTCATCTAAATAAATTCTATGGATCTTCGATCCATTTAAATCGAGGGAACTCACATGGTGACTTCTCTTTATAACATATCCTCCAATATTAGGGAGCTATAATAAAATTATTCCATTTATTTGGAATTAACCATAACCCTCTTGCAAAATATCCCATGCCGTTGTTATCTCAATTCTTGGTCTCCAACCTTGCCCATAATTTCTTTCATCATTTTAGGAGCTCCACCAAAATCCGAACATTTTGGACCTTCCTTTATCAAGTCCTAGTTCAAACCCATTTGAATTAAATTCAAATGAGTTTGAATTTAAATCTTTCAATCATGCCTCTTTCTATTTTTCTGGAACGAGCACATTTTTGTGAGTCCGGAAAATTACTCAGCGTGTCCAACTTCTTCCCTAACCTCCCTTTCTTTTCTTTCTTATCCTGTTTCTTTTCTTTAGAGAGAGAGAGAAGAGAGCCAGCCCACCGGCCTCTTGGGTCGACCATCTAGGCGGCCCATTCTGCAGCTAGCCCAAGGCCCACCGCCGCAGGTTGTTAACCCTAGCCGCACCTAGCGCTCTCCCATCGATCTCCATCTCTCCCTCGTCCTCCCTCTAGCGCCGCCAGCGCTCGATGCTCCCACGTCCCTGCCCGATCCCACTTCTCTCCTTCGACCCCTCCTCCAGCGCCGCTGCCCCGTTCCCGATCTCCACTTGCTCGACCCCCTCTCCCTCGTTCCCCTGCTAGCACCACCCCGTCGCTGGTGACCCGTCTCCGACCACCATGAGCGCCACCAGCAGCAGCTTCAGGAGGCTCCCGCGAGACCGCCCGCTCCTCCCATCGCCACCCGCCGCCGCCGGCGACCACCAGGAGGGCCACCCCGCGCCACCCCTGCCTCAACCCTGCTTCGCCTCTGCACCGAGCCGCTCCTTCCGCCGCCATGGCCTCGCGCCTCCCCGTCGACCACCAGAGCCCGCTGCCGCCACCACCGGATTTGGCTGGGCCTCACCGGGGTCCTCCCCTGCCGCCGCCTTGGTCCCTGCTAGAGCTCCTTGCTGCATCGCTGCCGTGCCCCGTCGCTCGCCTGACTGCGACCACCACCTGAACTTGCTGCTCTGCCCGCACGCGTGCCTCACGCGTTAACTGCGACCAGCTCCATGCCCGAGCGAGCACGCTCCTGATCCCGATGCCCAGCGTCGCCTAAGTCTCGTATGTTGTCCCTGCAAGCCAAGACCACCTCAAGTTCGCCAAGTACCTCTACGTGCGTGTGCGACCATCTTCGGCAAGGACCCGTGTACGACTACACAACAAACCGTGAAGTTCCACAAGATAACGTGTACCACTACCGTCCCCCCGAAGACGTTGGATTCATCAAGTTCCTCTCCGAAAACGAACGTGTACCACGACTTCCACTACGCCGTGTACGACTACTTCCCACGACGACCCATGAACGTCTACCTCCACTACGGACCGTGAATGACTACTTCCCTCGAGGAACTCGTTCCGCCCGAAATGCATGCTTCGAAGGTATAACCCGAGATGACCGCGATGAGATGCCCTTGCATGTATGAGATGTACCACTTGTTTGCACCGTGTCCGAATTGTCACTCGTTTCCATGCCACTATCCCGTGGGAACCCGGTAGTCGGGAGCACCCCACCATCTCTAGCATGTTGCGCACATCCGCATGCCTCCTTTTGCACCAGTATCTCCGTGAGTTACCGGAACCATACGTTGCCGTGGCACCATTTTTGTTTCGCCGCCGTGGCACCCTTTTCGTTCCGCCATGGTGACCAAATGCTTCATAATATGCTCATGTCAACATTTTCATAAAAATTGCATATAACTTGTATATGTCATCCGCATCATGATAACAACATTTAAAATGTTTAAACTTGTTGTTGCGCTAAATTGCTAAATGCATATGGGGTTTTCCGGAATTATCGTTTGTTGTTTCCGGCCTCACTTAAACTTGCCTAAATAGGTAGTTTAATTATGCTTCACCTCTTGCCATGTTAACCAACATTTAATCTTGTTTTGTTCATAAACGGGAGAGAAACTAAATAATTGATGTGGTGTTTCGTCAATATGCAACTTGTTGCATATTGATCTCCACTTAACTTGTAGTATTGTTTGTTGCACTTGCCATGCCATGCCTCATTAAACCGGACATGCATCATACTTGTTTGCGCATCATGACATGTTTATGTGATGGTTGTTTACTATGTTGTTTGTTTCTTTCCGGGTTGCTTCTCTCGTTAGCTTCGGTTTCGTTCCGGAGTTGTGAGGATCCTTTCATCTATGACCGTTTGTCTTCATCTTGGGCTCGTTCTTCTTCCTTGCGGGATCTCAGGCAAGATGACCATACCCTCGAAATCACTACTATCTTTGCTATGCTAGTTTGCTCGCTCTTTTCCTATGCCAATGCTACGATGCCTACCATTTGCTTCTCAGCCTCCCAAATTGCCATGTCAAACCTCTAACCTTTGACACCATTCCTAGAAAGCCATTGTTTGGCTATGTTACCGCTTTGCTCAGCCCCTCTTATAGCGTTGCTAGTTGCAGGTGAAGTTGAAGATTGCTCCTTGGTGGACAGGGTTTATGTTGGGATATCACAATATCTCTTATATTATTAATGCATCAATATACTTGGTAAAGGGTGGAAGGCTCGGCCTTATGCCTGGTGTTTTGTTCCACTCTTGCCACCCTAGTTTCCGTCATACCGGTGTTATGTTCCCGGATTTTGCGTTCCTTATGCGGTCGGGTGATTTATGGGACCCCCGACAGTTCGCTTTGAATAAAACTCCTCCAAAGAAGGCCCAACATTGGTTTTACCATTTGCCTCACCACCACCTATATTTCCCTTGGGAGTAATTAACCCAAGGGTCATCTTTATTCGGCCCCCCCGGGCCAATGCTTGTCTAAGTGTTGGTCCAAACTAGAGCGCTTTGCAGCGCCCCCTCGGGGAAACTTGAGGTCTTGTTTTAGTTGTACGGACTGCTCATCCGGTCGTGGCCTGAGACGAGATCTGTGGCTACTATCGGGATGTCGACGCACGCCGGAGGTCTTGCTGGTCTTGTTTTACCATTGTCGAAATGTCTTGTAAACCGGGATTCCGAGACTGATCGGGTCTTCCGGAGAAGGTCTATTCTTCGTTGATCGCGAGAGCTTATCATGGGCTAAGTTGGGACACCCTGCAGGGTATAAACTTTCGAGAGCCGTGCCGCGGTTATGTGGCAGATGGGAATTTGTTAATGTCCGGTTGTAGACAACTTGACACCTGATCCGAATTAAAATGCATCAACCGCGTGTGTAGCCATGATGGTCTCTTCTCGGCGGAGTCCGGGAAGTGAACACGGTTTCTGGGTTATGTTTGACGTAAGTAGGAGTTCAGGATCACCTCTTGATCATTGCTAGTTCACGACCGTTCCTTTGTTTCTCTTCTCGCTCTCATTTGCGTATGTTAGCCACCATATATGCTTAGTCGCTGATGCAACCTCACCACTTTACCCCTTCCTTTCCCATTAAGCTTTGCTAGTCTTGATACCCATGGTAATGGGATTGCTGAGTCCTCGTGGCTCACCGGATACTTCAAAACCAGTTTGCAGGGCCTATGTTATCGAAAGCGGTGACACAACCAAGCTCAAGGAGGAGCTCGATGAAGATCTTGCCCTTTGTGTTGTTTCGTTCTAGTTGATCAAGAGTGGAGCCCGGTTGGGGTCGATCGGGGACCTTTTGTCGATTTGGGGTTCTCCTTTTATTTTGGTTCCGTAGTCGGACCTTGATTGTATCTGGATGATGTAATGATTTATTCATGTAATTGTGTGAAGTGGCGATTGTAAGCCAACTATGTATCTTTTTCCCTTATGTATTACATGGGTTGTGTGAAGATTACCTCACTTGCGACATTGCTTTCAATGCGGTTATGCCTCTAAGTCGTGCTTCGACACGTGGGAGATATAGCCGCATCGAGAGCGTTACAGGCAAACCCAACTATTGACCCAAGACATGATTCGGAGCCGATGCATATAATGCTATAAGTTCGGGGTGCCGCACTTGTGAAAGTGTTCGGACTTATCACACCATATTTTGGTGTACTTAAGCCCCTGGTGTATTTGGCCGTACCAAAGTGTACGGGTGCAACATGTCATAAGTGAACATATATAGATAGAAAAAGGAATGCAATAATAGGCAGAAGTTATGTATTGTTTATTTAAAAAAGGTTGCGGTAAAAGCGGGACGATACAAATAGTGCGATAAGGAAGGGACGGGACTATTTGACATGTCCCCCTCCAAGGGCGAGCTGCGGGATGATATGTGAAACAAGTATACTGCTTGTTATAGAGACCACCTGGACACTCGACGTAGCTTTCTGCTTCCCTGGCTGTTGCATCGTGTGTTCGGCGATTCAACTGTCGGACAGGGCTTCTTGAGAACGGAGTCCTGAAAGTAAGAAAAAAAGGACACAATCGGGAGCCCCTGGTGCGGTTGAGCCTCATTCTGGTCCTGCCGTGGTCGTGCCCCTCCCCCTATGCCCATGGTATTTCCAGAGCGTAATTATGTATGCGTGGTACTGGTTTCGCAATTTCGCGAGGGCTGGGGTTGGGGCCGCATTGCTACGCGTGCTTGGGACGTGCCAGGCGGTCTTGTTGTAGGTTACTCTAGGCACGCTTGACGGTGTCCGGACGTTTAATAGCCGGACTCGAGAATTGCCTTGAGAGGCTGCTTTGTACTTCCGCCGCGAGGGCCGCCGTATGCTCCTCCGTTCGGAGAGTGCGTTCGGTGTTTCCGTTGACCGTAATGACTCCTCGAGGGCCTGGCATCTTGAGCTTGAGGTATGCGTAGTGCGGCACCGCATTGAACTTTGAAATGCGGTTCGTCCGAGAAGTGCGTGATAGCCGCTGCGGAACGGGACTATGTCGAAGATTAACTCCTCGCTTCGGAAGTTATCCGGGGATCCAAAGACCACTTCAAGTGTAACTGAGCCTGTACAGTTGGCCTCTACACCTGGTATGACGCCTTTAAAGGTCGTTTTTGTGGGTTTAATCCTTGAGGGGTCTATGTGTTGGGGAACGTTGCAGAAAATTATAATTTTTCCTACGGTTTCACCAAGATCCATCTATGAGTTCATCTAAGCAATGAGTCATGGGAGAGAGTTTGCATCTACATACCGCTTGTAGATCGTGTGCGGAAGCTTGCAAGGTGATGATGGAGTCGTACTCGACGTGATTCAGATCACCGATGTCCAAGTGCTGAACGGAAAGCACCTCCGCGTTCAACACACGTATGGGACGGGAGACGTCTCCTCCTTCTTAATCCAGCAAGGGGAAGGAGAGGTTGAGGAAGCTCGCCCAACGGCAAAGACGACGGCGTGGTGGTGTTGGTGCAGAAGATCTCGGGCAGGCTTCGCCAAGCGCTTACGGAGGAGGAGAGGTGTTGGGAGGGAGGCTGCACCTTGGAGATTGGCACAGCAGCCTCCCCCACCCCTCTATTTATAGGGGAAGGGGCAGGGGCCGACCCTCTAGATGGGATCTAGAGGGGTCGGCCGGGAGGAGGCTTGCCCCCAAGCAAGGCGCCCCTCGGGGTTTCCCCCAACCCTAGGCGCATGGGCCCAAGGTGGGGCGCGCCCAGCCCTCCGGGGCTGGCTACCTCCCTTTGCGGCCCATGGCCCTCAGGAGGTGGCCCCTCCGGTGGACCCCGGAACCCCTCCGGTGGCCCGGTACAATACCGATAACCCCGAAACTTTTCGGTGTCCGTATGACAACTTCCCATATATAAAACTTTACCTACGGACCATTCCGAACTCCTCGTGACGTCCGGGATCTCATCCGGACTCTGAACAACATTCGGTAGTCACATACTAGTCTTCCTAATAACCCTAGCGCCACCGAACCTTAAGTGTGTAGACCCTACGGGTTCGGAGACACGCAGACATGACCGAGACGACTCTCGGGCAATAACCAACAGCGGGATCTGGATACCCATATTGGCTCCTACATGCTCCTCGATGATTTCATCGGTTGAACCACGATGTCGAGGATTCGATCAAAACCACAGTATACAATTCCTTTGTCAATCGATGCGTTACTTGCCCGAGACTTGATCGTCGGTATCCCAATACCTTGTTCGGTCTCGTTACAAAGCAAGTCACTTTACTCGCATCAGTAATGCATGATCCCGTGGCCAACACCTTGGTCACCTTGAGGTCATTATGATGATGCATTACCGAGTGGGCCTAGAGATACCTCTCCGTCATACGGAGTGACAAATCCGCCTCGATCCGTGTCAACCCAACAGATACTTTCGGAGATACCGTAATGCACCTTTATAGTCACCCGCCACGTTGTGACGTTTGATACACCCAAGGCACTCCTACGGTATCCGGAGTTACACGATCTCATGGTCGAAGGAAGAGATACTTGACATTGGCAAAGCTCTAGCAAACGAACTACACGATCTTTGTGCTATGCTTAGGATTGTCTTGTCCATCACATCATTCTCCTAATGATGTGATCCGTTATCAACGACATCCAATGTCCATACTCAGAAACCATGACTATCTGTTGATCACAACGAGCTAGTCAACTAGAGGCTCACTAGGGACATGTTGTGGTCTATGTGTTCACACGTGTATTACGATTTCGGATAATACGCTTATAGCATGAACAAAAGACAATTATCATGAACAATGAAATATAATAATACTTTTATTATTGCCTCTAGGGCATATTTCCAACAGATCTCCCACTTGCACTAGAGTCACCAATCTAGTTACATTATGATGAATCGAACACCCATAGAGTTCGGTGTTGATCATGTTTTGCTCATGAGAGAGGTTTAGTCAGCGGATCTGCGACATTCAGATCCGTATGTATTTGCAAATATCTATGTCTCCATCTTGAACATTTTCACGGATGGAGTTGAAACGACGCTTGATGTGCTGGTCTTCTTGTGAAACACAGGCTCCTTGGCAAGGGCAATAGCTCCGGTGTTGTCACAGAAGAGTTTGATCGCCCCGGCGCATTGGGTATGACTCCTAGGTTGGTGATGAACTCCTTCACCCAAATCGCTTCATGCGCTGCCTCCGAGGCTGCCATGTACTCCGCTTCACACGTAGATCCCGCCACGACGCTTCGCTTGCAGTTGCACTTCATCGCTCCACCATTCAACATATACACGTATCCGGTTTGTGACTTAGAGTCATCCGGATCTGAGTCAAAGCTAAGCGCCGACGTAACCCTTTACGACGAGCTCTTCGTCTCCTCCATAAGCGAGAAACATGTCCTTTGTCCTTTTCGTGTACCGGGATATTCTTGACCGCTGTCCGGTGTTCCTTGCGGGATTACTTTGGTATCTTGCTACCAAACTCACGGCAAGGTTTACATCAGGTCTGGTACACGGCATGGCATACATAATAGATCCTATGGCTGAAGCATAGGGGATGACACTCATCTCTTCTTTATCTTTTGCCGTGGTCGGTGACTGAGCCGAGCTCAATCTCACACCTTGTAACATAGGCAAGAACCCCTTCTTGGAATGATCCATTTTGAACCTCTTCAAAATCTTATCAAGGTATGTACTTTGTGAAAGACCTATGAGGCGTCTCGATCTATCTCTATAGATCTTGATGCCTAATATATAAGCAGCTTCTCCAAGGTCCTTCATTGAAAAACACTTATTCAAGTAGGCCTTAATGCTGTCCAGAAGTTCTATATTATTTCCCATCAAGAGTATGTCATCTACATATAATATGAGAAATGGAACAGAGCTCCCACTCACTTTCTTGTAAACGCAAGCTTCTCCATAAGTCTGCATAAACCCAAACGCTTTGATCATCTCATCAAAGCGAATGTTCCAACTCCGAGATGCTTGCACCAGTCCATAAATGGATCACTGGAGCTTGCATACTTTGTTAGCGTTCTTAGGATCGACAAAACCTTCCGGCTGCATCATATACAGCTCTTCCTTAAGATGTCCGTTAAGGAATGCCGTTTTGACGTCCATCTGCCATATCTCATAATCATAGTATGCGGCAATTGCTAACATGATTCGGACGGACTTCAGCTTCGCCACGGAGAGAATGTCTCGTCGTAGTCAATCCCTTGAACTTGTCGATAACCCTTAGCGACAAGTCGAGCTTTATAGATGGTAACATTACCATCCGCATCCGTCTTCTTCTTAAAAATCCATTTGTTTTCTATCGCTCGCCGATCATCGGGCAAGTCTGTCAAAGTCCATACTTTGTTTTCATACATGGATTCTATCTCGGATTTCATGGCTTCAAGCCATTTGTTGGAATGTGGGCCCGCCATCGCTTCTTCATAGTTCGAAGGTTCACCGTTGTCTAACAACATGATCTCCGTGACAGGGTTGCCGTACCACTCAGTGCGGGCGTGTCCTTGTGGACCTCGAGTTCAAGAGCAACTTGATCTGAAGTACCTTGATCATCATCATTGTTTTCCTCTTGGTTGGTGTGGGCATCACAGAACGGTTTCCTGCGCTGCACCACTTTCCCGTTCGAGAGGTAGTACTTCATCGAGTTCTACTTTCCTCCCACTTACTTCTTTCGAGAGAAACTTATTTTCCAGAAAGCATCTGTTCTTGGCAACAAAGATCTTGCCTTCGGATCTTAAGTAGAAGGTATACCCGACAGTTTCCTTAGGGTATCCTATGAAGACGCATTTTTCCGACTTGGGTTCAAGCTTTTCAGGTTGAAGTTTCTTGACATAAGCACCGCATCCCCAAACTTTTAGAAACGACAGCTTAGGTTTCTTCCCAAACCATAATTCATACGGTGTCGTCTCAACGGATTTAGACGGTGCCCTATTTAAAGTGAATGTAGCTGTCTCTAGAGCGTATCCCCAAAATGATAGCGGCAAATCGGTAAGAGACATCATAGACCGCACCATATCCAATAGAGTGCGATTACGACGTTAGGAGACACCGTTTTGCTGAGGTGTTCCAGGCGGCGTGAGTTGTGAAATGATTCCACATTTCCTTAAGTGTGTACCAAATTTGTGACTTAAGTATTCTCCTCCATGATCTGATCGTAGGAACTTTATCTTTCGGTCACGTTGATTCTCCACCTCATTCTGAAATTCCTTGAACTTTTCAAAGGTTTCAGACTTGTGTTTCATTAAGTAAACATACCCATATCTACTCAAGTCATCAGTGAGAGTGAGAACATAACGATATCCTCCACGAGCCTCAACGCTCATTGGACCGCACACATCGGTATGTATGATTTCCAACAAGTTGGTTGCTCGCTCCATTGTTCGGAGAACGGAGTCTTGGTCATTTGCCCATGAGGCATGGTTCGCATGTGTCAAACGATTCATAATCAAGAGACTCTAAAGTCCATCAAGCATGGAGCTTCTTCATGCGCTTGACACCAATGTGACCAAGGCGGTAGTGCCACAAGTATGTGGGACTATCGTTATCAACTTTACATCTTTTGGCATCCACACTATGAACATGTGTAATATTACGCTCGAGATTCATTAAGAATAAACCATTGACCATCGGAGCATGACCATAAAACATATCTCTCATATAAATCGAACAACCATTATTCTCAGACTTAAATGAGTAGCCATCTCAGATTAAACGAGATCCGGATACAATGTTCATGCTCAAACTTGGCACTAAATAACAATTATTAAGGTTCAAAACTAATCCGTAGGTAAATGTAGAGGCAGCGTCGACGGCGATCACATCGACTGGAACCATTCCCGACGCAAGATCGTCACCTCGCCCTTCGCCATGGTCTCCGTTTATTCCGCAGCTCCCTGCTTGTGAGTTACATATATGAGCAACGGCACCGGTATCAAATACCGGGAGTTACTACGAGTCTTGGTAAGGTACACATCAATTACATGTATATCAAATATACCTTTGGTGTTGCGGCCTTCTTATCCGCTAAGTATTTGGGGCAGTTCCGCTTCGGTGACCCTTCCCTTGCAATAAAAGCACCGAGTCTCGTGCTTGGGTCCATTCTTTGACTTCTTCCGACAGCAAAGCTTACGGGCGCGACAACATCTTTGCCGTCCTTCTTGAAGTTCTTCTTACCCTTGCCATTCTTGTAGTGGTCTTATTGACCATCAACACTTGATGTTCTTTCTTGATTTCAGCCTCTGCTGACTTGAGATCGAGAACACTTCAGAATGGTCTTCACCATCCCTCCATGTTGTAGTTCATCGAAAGCTCTTGTAGCTTGGTGGGAGCGATCGGAGGATTCTGTCAATGACCGCCTCATCAGGGAGGTTAATGTTCATTTGGGTCATACGGTTGTGCAACCCGGACATCTTGAGGATGTGCTCCTTGTGTAACTGTTTTCCTCCATCTTACAATCTGTAGAACTTGTCGGAGACATCATATCTCTCGACCGGGCATGAGCTTGGAAAACTAGTTTCAGCTCTTGAACATCTCATATGCTCCGTGATGCTCAAAACGCTTTTGGAGCCCGGTTCTAAGTCTGTAAAGCATGCCGCCTTGAATGAGGGAGTAATCATCAAGACGAGTTTGCCAAGCATTCATAATGTCTTGGTTCTGCAGGGACGGAGGCCACCTAGCGGTCCTTCTAGGACATATTGCTTCTGGCAGCTATGAGGATGATCCTCGGGTTCCGGACCCGATCCGTATAGTTGCTGCCATCATCTTTCAACTTGGTTTCTCTAGGAGCAGCGTTGAAGTTCATGTTGACATTAGCGTTGGCCATTTGATCTACAAGACATATTTGCAAAGGTTTTAGACTAAGTTCATGATAATAAAGTTCTAATCAAATTATGAACTCCCACTCAGATTAGACATCCCTCTAGTCATCTAAGTGTTACACGATCCGAGTCGACTAGCCCGTGTCCAATCATCACGTGAGACGGACTAGTCATCGTCGGTGAACATCTTCATGTTGATCGTATCTTCCATACGACTCGTGTTCGACCTTTTGGTCTCCGTGTTCCAAGGCCATGTCTGTACATGCTAGGCTCGTCAAGTTAACCCTAAGTGTTTTCGCTGTGTAAAACTGTCTTACACCCGTTGTATGTGAACGTAAGAATCCATCACACCCGATCATCACGTGGTGCTTAGAAGCGAGGAACTGTAGCAACGGTGCACAGTTAGGGGAGAACACTTCTTGAAATTTTGTAAGGGATCATCTTATTTACTACCATCGTCCTAAGTAAACAAGATGCATAAACATAATAAACATCACATGCAATTATATAGTTGTGACATGATATGGCCAATATCATAAAGCTCCATCGATCTCCATCTTCGGGGCTCCATGATCATCTTGTCACCGGCTTGACACCATGATCTCCATCATCATGATCTCCATCATCGTGTCTTCATGAAGTTGTCACGCCAACGACTACTTCTACTTCTATGGCTAACTGAAAGTGCAACTAATCCCTGGGTGGTTTTGGTAATTAATAACAACATATATATCATTGAACTAATAGTTTCTTGAGAATCATTTCAGAAAGTTCAGTGATATGGGTATGGCAAGGACTGAAGAAGTGGACCCCTCAAAATGCTAAGGCAAGCATTGGCAAAAGCTCAAGACTCCATTTTGGTTTAGTGATCCAAGATCACATTGAGTCTATAGGAAAGCCAATACTATTAAAAGGGATGAGGTTATGATAATGATCTGGTTGCTCAAAGTGCTTAGTGATACATCTCCTAAACTATCAAGCAACTTTCACCGCCACATACACTCATAAGTAATCTCGGTCCCACCGATATTCCAAACTCACCACACCGAGATGAACCACCTCAGCCATAAAGCCAAACCCTAGAAATCTCGGATTTTCCGATTCGAACTCGGTCTCACGAAACTTGAGTTGCCAAGCTTCAGAACCTACATCATCAAATCGGTGTCACCGAGATGATGAAGTCGGTCCCACCGAGATTGGCAAGCTCCTGTTTTTACACGAATCGGACTCACCGAGTTTGTATTTTCGGTCCCACCGAAAATCCCAACGTTCACATGATTTGAACTTTCGGTCTCACCGAGTTGTCAACTTCGGTCTGACCGAGATTGGTCAAATGTGTGTAACGGTTGGATTTTGTGTGGAGGCTATAAATACCCCTCCACCCCCTCTTCATTCGTGGAGAGAGCCATCAGAAAGTACTACCACTCCTACCTTACATTTCTAAGAAGAGAACTACCTACCCTTGTGTTGAGATCAAGTAGCTCCACTCCCACCATATGAAGCTTGATCTCTAGCCTTCCCAAGTTGCTTTCCACTCAATCCTTTCTTCCACCACAGCCAAATCAGTGAGGAGAGTTGAGTGTTGGGAGATTATCATTTGAAGCACAAGAGCAAGGAGTTCATCATCATCAACACCATCTATTACCTTTTGGAGGGTGGTGCCTCCTAGATTGGTTAGGTGTCGCTTGGGAGCCTCCGTCGAGATGTGGAGTTGAACCAAGAAGTTTGTAAGGGCAAGGAGATCGCCTACTTCGTGAAGATCTACCCCGAGTAAGGCTAGCCCTCCGTGGGCGTAGGCCATGATGGCATAGACAAGGTTGCTTCTTCGTGGACCCTTCGTGGGTGGAGCCCTCCGTGGACTCTCGCAGCCGTTACCCTCCGTGGGTTGAAGTCTCCATCAACGTGGAATGACGATAGCACCACCTATCGGAACCACGAGAAAAATCTCCGTGTCTCCAAAATTGCGTTTGCGCTTCTCCACCTCTCTTTACTACATGTGCAATTTACTTTCCGCTGCCTATACTCTAGAATTGCATGTGTAGGGTGATGCTTGACTTGATCATCATTGTGAATCTGCCAAAAACTTGTCTTTATCAAAAGGCATAATTTTTATATTGTCAAGTAGTCTAATCACCCCCCCTCTAGACATACTTTCGATCCTACAAGTGGTATCAGAGCTTTGGTCTCCATTGTATTGGTTTCCATTACATTGGACTCCATAAGCTTGGTTTCACAACCTAGGAGAGTATGGCGTCTAGTGAGGGTAATTTTCGTAGAGGTCCTTACTTTGATGGTACAAACTTTGCTAGTTGGAAGCATAAAATGAAAATGCATATTCTTGGCCATAACCCAGCCGCATGGGGCATTATTTGTGTTGGTATGCAAGGTGAATTCTTCGAGGAAGGAAAAGTTCCGGATCGCGAAGCTACAACGGATGAATTGCGGATGTTGCAAAACAATGCTCAAGCTTGTGACATTCTCTTCAATGCTTTGTGTCCCGAGGAGTTCAACAAAACCAGCCGTCTTGAGAATGCAAAAGAGATTTGGGATACTTTGGTTGAAATGCACGAAGGTACCGAGTCCGTGAAGGAATCAAAGCTAGATGTTCTTCAAGGTCAACTTGACAAGTTCAAGATGAAGGAAGGTGAAGGAGTCGCTGAAATGTACTCTAGGCTTGCTCTCATCACCAATGAGATTGCCGGCTTAGGAAGCGAAGAAATGACCGACCGATTCATCATCAAGAAGATTCTCAGAGCTTTGGATGGAAAGTATGACACCATGTGCACTTTGATCCAAATGATGCCAAACTACAAGAATCTCAAGCCAACCGAAGTCATTGGAAGAATTGTTGCTCATGAGATGACACTTAAAGATAAGGAAGAGCTTCACAACAAGTCAAGTGGTGCTTACAAAGCTACAAGTGATGCTCCCACAACCTCAAGTGACAAGCTAGTTTCCAATGAAGAGATAAGCCTAATGGTGAAGAACTTCAACAAATTCTACAAGAGTAGAAGCAAAGAGAGAAGCTCAAAGTCTAGATCATATGATGAAAAGAGATCTTCTAGTCGTGATCGAATCTGCTACAATTGTGGAAGACCGGACACTACTCAAATGAGTGTTGGCTCCCCACAAGAGAAGAGAAGAATCTCCAAGAAGAAGAAGCTCAAGAGATGAGTCACCTCGGAAAGAGAGAAGGAGTAGAGATGATCGTTATGAGCGAAGACCCTCTCGGAGAAGCAAGGATTAGGAGAGGAAAGGCAAGTCATCAAGGAGCTACACAAGAAGAAAACATCAAGCTCATGTAGGTGAATGGGTCTCGGCTCGACTCCGACAATCAATCCGAGAGAAGCTATCACTCCAACTCCGACTACTGATCAAGATGAAGGTGTTGCGGTCTTGCTCTCGTGTCCTCCAACTCCAACTCCTATGACTTATTTGATTCACCAAATGAGGGAATTGGAAGATGCTTCATGGCTAAAGGCCCCAAGGTATCACACCTGAATTCATTGACTTTGATAGTGATGAGGATGACTTGCTTGGTGAAGATGAGCTCTTACATGATAAATCCAATGAACCTAGTAATGATGAACATGCTAGTAGTCTTTATAATCGAGAAGAGTCGAATGACAATGCTATGAAGGAGATTGAGCGTCTAACTAAAGAACTAAACACTCTTAAGTTAGCTCATGAAACAACTCAAGAAGATCATAGAGAGCTCCTAAGATCTCATGAGAAGCTACGCCGAGAAGCTCAATCTAGAGCAAGAACATGAGTTTCTAAAAGCTATCAATGACGATCTTGAAAGAAGAGTTCTTCATATCTTGCCAAACGACTTCTCTTGTCTAATTTCTTGCCACCTATTAAAACTAAGCATGACAAGCATAAGAAAAATTCTTCATCTAGTAGTAACAATAACCATGCTAAATCCAATATTGTTGCTTCTAGTAGTTCTCTTGATTCCACTAACAATGTTTCAAGCCAAGTTACACTTGAGCAAGAAAATAGTTTATTGAAAGGGATTATAGAGAAAGGTGTCTACAAGAGCCTTCTTGGAAGCAAGAACTTTGAGGAAATTGTTCGCAAGCAAGGAAGGCACCGGAAGAATCAAGGAATTGGTTTTGAGCGAAAGTTCAACGCCGAGGGTGTTGAATGGGAAGAAGGTCAATATCCCACTCCAAAGTTTGTTTCTCAAAAGGAGAAGTACGATCCTACTTCTTCCAATGAGGAACAAGCACAAGATGACCTTCCACCACAAGACCACAAGCTAAAAGGCAAGGACAAGCTTCAAGAGGAGATTGATGCATTTATTGAAGCACCTAAAGCCATGGTCAAGTGGGTTCCCAAGGAAACGTCAAGTTCTACTTCGTCAAGCTCAACTACAACCCCAAGGGTTTCCATCAAGATGATGTGGGTCCCGAAGAAGAAGAACTAGAGAGTTCTTGAGGGTGACTCCGCCAACGTACTTCACTCACACTCATTTTGGCAAGAACTTGTGCAATCAACTTTCACATTGTGCACTAGTTCATGGAGTCACAAACCCTCTTGTTGGTAAGTCAAGGGACAAGGTAATCATTGCTTTCATGGACATCATCTATTGTGTACTTCAATCTATGTCCATGGATATCCTTGTTTGTTCCTTGTGGGACTAACCCATGTAGGTATTGAAAGTGCCCGAATCCAAAGGATTGCTCCCAACTCTTGATGATCTTCATCAACATTGAGCATCCACATCTTCAACATCTACATGAAGTCTTCTCGACAACCCAAGGTTAGTTTGACCCTTTAAAAGGGTTCTCACATCTAGGGGAGCTTTGCTCTAAAGAATTGAGCTAAAGCATCTTCAAATGATGTGAACACATCAATGCTTTATGTAAAAGTGGTAACCCCACTTGTGCTTAAACGATGAGTATGACCTATGATCAAATGTTCTCATTTGGCTCCTAAGTCAATATACTCATATATAGATGACCTAGTCATCGACAAATTGTGTGATAGTAGCTAGAGTTTTGATTGTGCATGTTTGACACATATTTCATTTGCTATCTTATTGTGTGAGCATGTTGGATGCATGACTTTATCCATTCGTGGACATCCATTAGTTGCTTTGGTCATTTTGATTTTTCTGACCAAATGGATGAACAAGAATGCCTAAGTACCTCCCCTAGCTATCTATGCTTTCTTGTCTCAAATTCTATTCATGCTTACATCACAAACTTTGAACAAGTCATTTTCGGACCCTCCGAGTGAGGAGCACTCTGAGCCACCGATCCGTCAAAGGCTAACTTCCAAAACCTTCTAAGTGATTTCGGTCAGACCAACTCACTCAAATTCGGTCAAACCGAAAACATTAGATTGATCTAGGTTTTCACCTCGGTGAAACCGAGTTGTGATTTTCGGCGTGACCGAAGTGCATAAGCGCCTGCGATTATCCATCTCAGTGCCACCGAGTTTTACAACTCGGTCCCACCGACAGCAAAGGGGTATATATACTCCGAGGGCCGCGCGCGTTGATTTCTACTTCAAACGTTTCGCCCCCACACCCCTTGCTGCCGTCGCCTTGGTCTCCGGATCGTCTCCGTCGTCGCCTGTGCGCCCTCGCCGCAGGTCTCCGTCGCCGTCAACGGACATCTTCTCCGCGCCGTTGCCGCCGTAGAGAAACTCCACCAAGTTAGGGTGAGTTTCGATCCCACTCGTGCTCCCATCTCCGATTCAATGCACGTTTGGTTTGCCTATAATCTTGCCACGATTGAAATCTTCCTGAACACTAGAATAGTTCGTTTGGACTAGATTCAAGTAAAAGTTTTAGGGTTAGGTTTCCGCCGAACACATCTCGGTGAGACCGATTTTAGATTTTCGGTAAGACCGATTTGGCCCATGGCCATTGCACTGCACCCTTCGGTCCAACCGAGTTGTGCAAATCGGTGTGACCGAAATGAGGATTTAGTGAAACCCTAGTGTTTTCGGCAGGACCGAAACCCACTTCGGTCCAACCGAAAGTGGTGTGAATGCTTCTGTTTGAACACTTCGGATTCACCGAATTTTAAACTCGGTCTGACCGAAATGTCTTCTGTGAAAACCTAATACTAGAATTTGAACTCATTTGTTTGCAAAATCTTCTGCAGTTTGTGATAACTCTTCTACTCTGCCTACACCTTATCTATTCACAAAGTTGTCGGCCATGTCGATGCCGTGACAGCGAACAGGTCGAGTCACCTATAGCAGATATTCCAGAGGGACACTAGTCCCGATCCCAGCTCATCGGATGATGGTGAGAGGAGTACACCAAGTGGTTTACCTCCTGCAGCCACCAGGGCCAGAAAGAAGAGGAACTCAGATGAGGAAGACTCAGACTTTGTTGTTGAGGAAGAAGTCACATCAAAGCCTAAGAGAAAAGTTGTTTCCAAAGAGCCACAAGGTCAGCAAACCAAGAAGGGCACCAGAAAAGTGAAGGAATCAACTGTTGCTAAGAAGCTGAATTTGGAAGAGGCAACTGCAAGCAAGGTGAAGAAAACTTCCAAGAGGAAGAGGTTAGTGCATGATGATGCAAAGAGGAAGATGAGGATGAGGAAGCACCCCAGCCTCCTCGAAGCCTAAGCTCATGGGTGATGCCATCGAGTGGAGCCACTTCAAAGCCCAAGCCATCTGCTCCAGTCAAGGCAGCTCCAAGAAAGCCTCTTTGCCAAGCCCAAGAAAACAGTCGGGAACATTCCAGCATCGAGAAGAACAAAGATGATGTGCCACCAGGTGTGTCGATGATGATGCACCAGTTTCTTGAAACTTCGTCCAAAACTGCCACTTCACAATGATGCTCATCCTCAAGCCGAGAACATGAAGGAAAGGAAAGATAGAGGTCTCGGGCTATGGAGACAAGCTGATCCATATGCCGTGAGGAGAAGAACTGCTGTTGATCCCAGATTTCACACGAGAGAGCAGCGGGACTTCTATGAGACTGTGCTGATGGATAAGAAGCCCATAGTCGCAGACACTAGATATGTTGATTGGAAATACATTGACAGCGAAGAGCACAGAGACTTCTTTCCACATGTGCATGAGAGCTTCACTGCATGTGGTGTTGCAGACTTTGTAGGTCAAAAGTTGACAAGTTGGAATGATGAGATGATTATGCAATTCTATGCCACAGCTCATTTCTATCCTGATGGAAAGATCACATGGATGACTGAAGGCCAAAGATTCTCTTCAACTGTTGAAGAATGGGAAGAACTTCTGAATGCTCCAATGCCAAGAGAGGATGATGTTGATGTGTATGGAATTCCAAAGAAGAACCATGAATCCATGAAGAATATGTACAAAGAGGTTCCAGCTAAAGATTTGGCAATCTGGAAGCTCGGCTCAGTGTACTATCTCCAGGCAGGTCTACCTACCACAAACACTATTACGAGGCATACCTTGATGCCCAAATCGAGATCATCGCATGATCGAGGATACTCTATCAACATGCTGCATATACTTGATGAGAAGGCACCTTTCAAGGTGATGGACTTGATAGTTGAAACCATCAAGAGGACTGCAGCTGACCAGAAGAGGTCGTGTGGATTTGCCCCGCATATTCAGATGCTTATCAATGCCAAGTTTGGCACGGGCACATTCTTGTTGGATAGAGAACACTTACCACTGCAGCCTGAGCATGAGGATAATGTTGTTGTGATGGATGAGGAGGATCCAACATCAGTTGAAGGTCAAGCAAGATTGAAGCTGCCAAGAAAGCCAAAGCGACAAGGAAGCAAAGAAGCAGCAGCAGCTAAACCAAAGAGTGTTGGAGAGCAGCTCCTTGAAGCTACCCAAAGGATTGAAGCAACGCCTGGCAAGCATTATGCAGTCTCGGGAGAGCCTAGAGAGGATTGTTGAAGACAAGATCCACGCTCTGGATGTGAAGTCGATCAAGTGCAAGTAATGTCAACAAGCTTGAGGCAGATATTGAGGAAGCAAAGAGGAGAAGGAAGAGCTTATCGTGAGATGCAGGATGACCTAGTCCAGATGCTTATCAACAGATCGCTCCGGTTCCCACAGGACCCGATCACTGCTATTCCAAAGGATGACACGGGACTACAGCTTCAAAGACCTCCCACAGCTCCATTAGTTGCTCCAGCTCCAGCTCCAAAGTGACCACTCCTCCAAAGACAGACATCAGTGAAGTCTTCGCCGATGCTGCCATATCAACTCCAACATCAACCAGAGAGCCGCCAGCAGAGTCCCCAGTGACGCTTAGCTCTATGTTGTTTCAAACTTTTTGGTAACTTGTTGCCAAAGGGGGAGAAATTGTATAGATCATAGGACTTCGAGAGAGAGAGAGTGCTTTTGTCTTTGCGCTTTTGCTCTTTCGTTCATTTGCGGTTTCTTTGAGATACTTTTGGTTTTCGAGACATTCTGTGTGTTTGATCCTACCTTAATGAGTTCTTGGTCGTACTATGCTTTAATGTGTGCTTAATGCTTATCATATGCTACTCTTATCTTGTATGACCATTTACTCATGTCTTGGTGATTGGGTGCATGCTATTCATTCTTATCATTTTGTGCGCTCCACCAAGATGTATGTGACATGGAAGAGTGACCCATGATCCTAATCGATTGTGCATTTGCATTCAAACGCAAATCTTAAATAATGCACAAATTTAGGGGGAGCTCTTGCTTATCACATACTTCTCAAAGCGACGATGTTATTCATTGATTATATCCTTTGTCGAAGCTTATGTTGTCATCAATTACCAAAAAGGGGGAGATTGAAAGTGCAACTAATCCCCGGGTGGTTTTGGTAATTAATAACAACATATATATCATTGAACTAATAGTTTCTTGAGAATCATTTGAGAAAGTTCAATTGATATGGGTATGGCAAGGACTGAAGAAGTGGACCCCTCAAAATGCTAAGGCAAGCATTGGCAAAAGCTCAAGACTCCATTTTTGGTTTAGTGATCCAAGATCACATTGAGTCTATAGGAAAGCCAATACTATTAAAAGGGATGAGGTTATGATAATGATCTGGTTGCTCAAAGTGCTTAGTGATACATCTCCTAAACTATCGGCAACTTTCACCGCCACATACACTCATAAGTAATCTCGGTCCCACCGATATTCCAAACTCACCACACCGAGATGAACCACCTCACCATAAAGCCAAACCCTAGAAATCTCGGATTTTCCGATTTCAACTCGGTCTCACGAAACTTGAG
This sequence comes from Aegilops speltoides, assembly GCA_021437245.1. Taxonomy (NCBI): domain Eukaryota; kingdom Viridiplantae; phylum Streptophyta; class Magnoliopsida; order Poales; family Poaceae; genus Aegilops; species Aegilops speltoides. The sequence goes on from JAHHZJ010001946.1 coordinate 42,561, forward strand.
TTGCCAAGCTTCAGAACCTTCGTCATCAAATCGGTGTCACCGAGATGATGAAGTCGGTCCCACCGAGATTGGCAAGCTCCTGTTTTTTACGAATCGGACTCACCGAGTTTGTATTTTCGGTCCCACGAAAATCCCAACGTTCACATGATTTGAACTTTCGGTCTCACCGAGTTGTCAACTTCGGTCCGACCGAGATTGGTCAAATGTGTGTAACAGTTGGATTTTGTGTGGAGGCTATAAATACCCTCCACCCCTCTTCATTCGTGGAGAGAGCCATCGAAAGAACTACCACTCCTACCTTACATTTACGAGAAGAGAACTACCTACCCTTGTGTTGAGATCAAGTAGCTCCACTCCCACCATATGAAGCTTGATCTCTAGCCTTCCCAAGTTGCTTTCCACTCAATCCTTTCTTCCACCACAGCCAAATCGGTGAGGAGAGTTGAGTGTTGGGGAGATTATCATTTGAAGCACAAGAGCAAGGAGTTCATCATCATCAACACCATCTATTATCTTTTGGAGGGTGGTGCCTCCTAGATTAGTTAGGTGTCGCTTGGGAGCCTCCGTCGAGATGTGGAGTTGAACCAAGAAGTTTGTAAGGGCAAGGAGATCGCCTACTTCGTGAAGATCTACCCCGAGTAAGGCTAGCCCTCCGTGGGCTTAGGCCATGATGGCATAGACAAGGTTGCTTCTTCGTGGACCCTTCGTGGGTGGAGCCCTCCGTGGACTCTCGCAGCCGTTACCCTCCGTGGGTTGAAGTCTCCATCAACGTGGAATGACGATAGCACCACCTATCGGAACCACGAGAAAAATCTCCGTGTCTCCAAAATTGTGTTTGCTCTTCTCCACCTCTCTTTACTACATGTGCAATTTACTTTCCGCTGCCTATACTCTAGAATTGCATGTGTAGGGTGATGCTTGACTTGATCATCATTGTGAATCTGCCAAAAACTTGTCTTTATCAAAAGGCATAATTTTTATATTGTCAAGTAGTCTAATCACCCCCCCTCTAGACATACTTTCGATCCTACACTAACGTGTTTAGCAATAAAGTAAAGTAGTTTACATGGCGTTCTTCAATGACACTCAGGTCATACAAAAAATAAAGACAACTCCTATGGCTCCTGCCGGTTGTCATACTCATCGACATGCAAGTCGTGAATCCTATTACAAGAACATGATCTCATACATCACAATTCATCATTCATCACAACTTCTGGCCATATCACATCACATGATCAATCGCTGCAAAAACAAGTTAGACATCCTCTAATAGTTGTTGCATCTTTTACGTGGCTGCGATTGGGTTCTAGCAAGAACGTTTTCTTACCTACGAATAACCACAACGTGATTTTGTCAACTTCTATTTACCCTTCATAAGGGCCCTTTTCATCGAATCCGCTCCAACTAAAGTGGAGAGACAGACACCCGCCAGCCACCTTATGCAACTAGTGCATGTCAATCGGTGGAACCGGTCTCACGTAAGCGTCGTGTAAGGTTGGTCGGGCCGCTTCATCCCACAATACCGTTGAAGCAAGAAAAAAACTAGTAGAGGCAAGTAAGTTGACAAGATCCACGCCCACAACAAAATTGTGTTCTACTCGTGCAATAGAGAACTACGCATAGACCTAGCTCGATACCCTTTGTTGGGGAGCGTTGCGAGAAAATTAAAATTTTTCCTACGGTTTCACCAAGATCCATCTATGAGTTCATCTAAGCAATGAGTCATGGAGAGAGTTTGCATCTACATACCACTTGTAGATCGCGTGCGGAAGCTTGCAAGGTGATGATGGAGTTGTACTCGGCGTGATTCAGATCACCGATGTCCAAGTGTTGAGCGGACAGCACCTCCGCGTTCAACACACGTCACGGGACGGGAGACGTCTCCTCCTTCTTGATCTAGCAAGGGGAAGGAGAGGTTGAGAAGCTTCGCTCAACGGCAGACGACGGCGTGGTGGTGTTGGTGTGCAGAAGATCTCGGCAGGCTTCGCCAAGCGCTTACGGAGGAGGAGAGGTGTTGGGGAGGGGAAGGGCTGCACCTTGGAGATTGGTATAGCAGCCCTTCCCCACCCCTCTATTTATAGGGGAAGGGGCAAGGGGGGCCGACCCCTCTAGATGGGATCTAGAGGGGCGGCAACCAGGGAGGGGAGGCTTGCCCCCCAAGCAGGGCGCCCCTCGGGGTTTCCCCCAACCCTAGGCGCATGGGCCCAAGGTGGGCGCGCCCAGCCCTCCGGGGCTGGCTCCCTCCCCTTATGCCCATGTGGCCCTCCGGGAGGTGGACCCGGAACCCCTCCGTGTGCCCCGGTACAATACCGATAACCCCGAAACTTTCCGGTGTCCGTATGACAACTTCCCATATATAAAACTTCACCTCCGGACCATTCCGGAACTCCTCGTGACGTCAGGGATCTCATCAGGGACTCGAACACCATTCGGATGTCACATACTAGTCTTCCTAATAACCTAAGCGTCACCGAACCTTAAGTGTGTAGACCCTACGGTTTGGAGACACCAGACATGACCGAGACGACTCTCGGGCAATAACCAACAGCGGATCTGGATACCCATGTTGGCTCCCACATGCTCCTCGATGATTTCATCGGTTGAACCACGATGTCGAGGATTGATCAAAACCCTGTATACAATTCCCTTTGTCAATCGGTGCGTTACTTGCCCGAGACTCGATCGTCGGTATCCCAATACCTTGTTCGGTCTCGTTCAACGCAAGTCACTTTACTCGTACCATAATGCATGATCCCATGGCCAACACCTTGGTCACCTTGAGCTCATTATGATGATGCATTACCGAGTGGGCCC
>JAHHZJ010001947.1:0-46080 GCA_021437245.1 Aegilops speltoides
TTGGGACAATCCATTACGAATACAACCCTAGTCCGCAACAAAGGGTGCATTACACTCGGGCACGGATACAAAAGCCAAAAGCAAAAACCCCATAAAGGGCACGGAACCGTCTTTGGAGGGATGGCTTAGCGGACCCTGTAAAATTCCACGATCTGAAGGCGCCGTCCCAACACATAGCCTTCGAGCATGTTGGATATTACGGCAGGTGGCCAAAAGTGGCGAGGAGCTTCTAGCCTAGGAAAACCACTCCAAGAATACCGGTACGGTATCAACAGTCTTCGAGACTTTCGCATCAAATAATTGTTGAGGAACGTAGTAATTTCAAAAAATTTCCCACGCACACGCAAGATCATGGTGATGCATAGCAGCGAGAGGGAGAGTGTTGTCTCGTACCCTCGTGAACCCGAAGCGAGCGTTGACACAATGTAGAGAAGTAGTCGTCGTCCTCTCGGTCTAACCGATCCAAGCACCGTTACTTGGCACCTCCGAGTTCTTGACACGCGTACAGCTCGATGGCGCACCCTCGATCTCCAATCCGGTAGAGGCTCGAGGGGAGTTCCGTCGGCCTGACGGCGTGGTGGCGATCTTGATGTTCTCTGTCGCGGGGCCGCCTAAGCACCGCTATAATATGATCGAGGTGTAATATCGTGGAGGGGGCACCGCACGGCTAAGAGCGATCAATGATAAACTTGTGTGTCTATGGGGTGCCCCTACCCCGTATATAAAGGAGTGGAGGAGGGGAGGGCGGCCCTCTCTATGGCGCGCCCTAGGGAGTCCTACTCCCAGGGAGTAGGATTCCCCTTTCTAGTCTAACTAGGAACCCTTCCATATAGTAGGAGTAGGAGAGAAGGAAGGGAAGAGAAGGAGAAGGAAGGAAGGCGCCCCCTCCTAGTCCAATTCGTACTAGCCAAAGGGAGGGTGCGGCCACCCTTTAGGCCCTCTCTCTCTTTTCCCGTATGGCCCAATGAGGCCCAATACGAATTCCGTAACTCTCGGTACTCCGAAAAATACCGAATCACTCGGAACCTTTCCGAACTCGAATATAGTCGTCCAATATATCGATCTTTACGTCTCGACCATTTGAGACTCCTCGTCATGTCCCGATCTCATCCGGGACTCGAACTCCTTCGGTACATCAAAAGTCATAAACTCATAATATAAGCATCGCCGAAACCTTAAGCGTGCGGACCCAGCGGTTCGAGAACAATGTAGACATGACCGAGACCGTCTCGGTCAATAACCAATAAGCGGGACCTGGATGCCCATATTGGTTCCTACATATTCTCGAAGATCTTTATCGGTCGGACCGCATAACAACATCGTTGTTCCCTTTGTCATCGGTATGTTACTTGCAGAGATTCGATCGTCGGTATCAATACCTAGTTCAATCTCGTCACGGCAAATCTCTTTACTCGATACGTAATGCATCATCCCATAACCAACTCATTGGTTACATTGCTTGCAAGGCTTATAATGATGTGCATTACCGAGAGGGCCGAGAGATACCTCTCCGGCATTGGGTGACAAATCTAATCTCGAAATCGCCAACTCAACAAGTACCCGGAGACACTGTAGAGCACCTTTATAATCACCCGATTACGTTGTGACGTTTGGTAGCACACAAAGTGTTCCTCCGATAAGCAGGAGTTGCATAATCTCATAGTCATAGGAACATGTATAAGTCATGAAGAAAGCAATAGCAACATACTAAGCGATCGGGTGCTAAGCTAACGAGAATGGGTCATGTCAATCAGATCATTCAACTAATGATGTGATCCCGTTAATCAAATAACAACTCTTTGTCCATGGTTAGGAAACATAACCATCTTTTATTAACAAGCTAGTCAAGTAGAGGCATACTAGTGACACTCGATTGTCTATATATTCACACATGTATTATGTTTCGGTTAATACAATTCTAGCATGAATAATAAACATTTATCATGATATAAGGAAATAAATAATAACTTTATTATTGCCTCTAGGGCATATTTCCTTGATCTCCCACTTGCACTAGAGTCAATAATCTAGATCACCTCACCATGTGATTAACATCGATAGTTCACATCATCATGTGATTAACACCCATAGTTCACATCGCCATGTGACCAACACCCAAAGGGTTTACTAGATTCATAATCTAGTTCACATCGCTATGTGATTAACACCCAAAGCGTACTTAGGTGTGATCATGTTTTGCTTGTGAGAGAATCTTAGTCAGCGGGTCTTTCACATTCGGATCCATTATGTATTTTGCAATTTTTATGTCTACAATGCTGCTGCGGAGCTACTCTAGCTAATTGCTCCCACTTTCAATATGTATCTAGATCGAGACTTAGAGTCATCGGATCGGTGTCAAAACTTGCATCGGCGTAACCCTTCTGACGAACCTTTTGTCACTTCCATAATCGAGAAACATATCCTTATTCCACTAAGGATAATTTTGACCGCTGTCGATGATCTACTCCTAGATCACTATTGTACTCCTTGCCAAACTCGGTGCAGGGTATACAATAGATCGGTACACAGCATGGCATACTTTATAGAACCTATGGCCAAGGCATAGGGAATGACTTTCATTCTCTTTCTATCTTCTGCCGTGGTGGGTTTTGAGTCTTACTCAATTTCACACCTTGTAACACAGGCAAGAACTCTTTCTTTGACTGTTCCATTTTGAACTACTTCAAAATCTTGTCAGCGTATGTACTCATTGAAAAAACTTATCAAGCGTCTTGATCTATCTCTATAGATCTTGATGCTCAATATGTAACAGCTTCACCAAGGTATTTCTTTGAAAAACTCCTTTCAAACACTCCTTTATGCTTTGAGAATGATTCTACATTATTTCCGATCTACAATATGTCATTCACATATACTTATCGAAATGTTGTAGTGCTCCCACTCACTTTCTAGTAAATCTGAGGCTTCATTGCAAGTCTGTATAAACTATATCTTTGATCAACTTATCAAAGCGTATATTCAACTCGAGATGCTTGCACAGTCCATAGATGCACATTTTGTTAACACCTTTAGGATCGACAAAACCTCTTGGTTGCATCACATACAACTCTTCTTTAATAACTCCATTAAGGAATGCAGTTTTGTTTATCCATTTGCGATTTCATAAAATCGGCAATTGCTAACATGATTCGGACAGACTTTTAAGCATCGTCTGAGTGAGAAAATCTCATTGTATTCAACATCTTGAAGTTTGTCAAAAACCTTTTCGACAAGTCTAGCTTTGTAGATAGTAACACTACTATCAGCGTCCGTCTTCCTCTTGAAGATCCATTTATTTTCTATGGCTTGCCGATCATGAGCAACTCCACCAAAGTCCACACTTTGTTCTCATACATGGATCTCATCTCAGATTTCATGGCCTCAAGCCATTTCGCGGAATCTGGGCTCATGATCGCATCCTCATAGTTAAGTAAGTTCATCATGGTCTAGTTACATGACTTCGAGCAGGATTACCGTACCACTCTGGTGCGGATCTCACTCTGGTTTACCTCGAGATTCGGTAGTAACTTGATCGAAGTTACATGATCATCATCATTAGCTTCCTCACTAATTGGTGTAGTAGTCACGAGGAACAAATTTACGTGATGAACTACTTTCAATAAGGGAGAGGTACAATTACCTCATCAAGTTCTACTTTCCTCCCACTCACTTCTTTTGAGAGAAACTCCTTCTCTAGAAAGGATCCATTTATTAACAGCGAATGTTTTGCCTTGGATCTGTGATAGAAGATGTACCCAACAATTTCCTTTGGGTATTCTATGAAGGCGCACTTCTCGATTTGGGTTTGAGCTTATCGAGGATGAAACTTTTCCACATAAGCATCGCAGCCCCAAACTTTAAGAAAGCGACAACTTTGGTTTCTTGCTAAACCACAGTTCATATAGTGTCGTCTCAGCAGTTTAGATGGTGCCCTATTTAGCGTGAATGCAGTTGTCTCTAATGGATGATCCCAAAAGCGATATTGGTAAATCGGTAAGAAACATCATTGATTGTACTACATCCAATAAAATACGGTTATGGCGTTCGGACACACCATTATGATGTGGTGTTCGGTGGCATGAATTTGTGAAACTATTCCACATTGTTTTAATTGAAGACCAAACTCGTAACTCAAATATTTGTCTCCATGATCAGATCGTAGAAACCTTATTTTCTTGTCACGATGATTTCTTCACTTCACTCTGAAATTCTTTGAACCTTTCAACTATTTAGGACTTATGTTTCATCAAGTAGATATACCCATATCTGCTCAAATCATCTGTGAAGGTCAGAAAATACGATACCCATGAGCCTTAACACTCATTGGATCGCATACATCGGTATGTATTATTTCCAATAAGTCGGTTGCTCGCTCCTTTATTAGGAGAATGGAGTCTTAGTCATCTTGCCCATGAGGCATGGTTAGCAAGCATCAAGTGATTCCAAAATCCCATCGGCATGGAGTTTCTTCAATCGCTTTACACCATTATGACCTAAGCGGCGATTGCCACAAATAAGTTGCACTATCATTATTAACTTTGCATCTTTTGGTTTCAATATTATGAATATGTGTATCACTACGATCGAGATCCAATGAACCATTTTCATTGGGTGTGTAACCATATAAGGTTTTATTCATGTAAGCAGAATAACAATTTATTCTATATCTTTAAATGAATAACCGTATGCAATAAACATGATCGAATCATATTCATGCTCAGCATAAGCGCCAAATAACATTTATTTAGGTTCAACACTAATTCCGAAAGTATAGGGAGTGTGCGATGATGATCATATCAATCTTGAAACTACTTTCAACACACATCGCCACTTCACCCTTAACTAGTTTACATTTTATTACGCAACTCCGTTTGAGTTACTACTCTTAGCAGCGAACCAGTACCAAATACCGGGGGTTGCTATAAACACTAGTAAAGTACACATCAATAACATGTATATCAAATATACCTTTGTTTACTTTGCCATCCTTCTTATCCGCCAAATACTTGGGGTAGTTACGCTTCGATAACCAGTCCCTTTGCGGTAGAAGCACTTAGTCTCGGGCTTAGGTCAGACTTGGGCTTCTTCACTTGAGCGACAACTTGCTTGCCGTTCTTCTTGAAGTTCCTTCTATCCTTTGCCCTTTTCTTGAAACTAGTGGTCTTGTTAACCATCAACACTTGATGTTCTTTCTTGATTTCTACCTTCATCAATTTCATCATCATGAAAAACTAGGAATCATTTTCATCATCCCTTGCATACTATAGTTCATCACGAAGTTCTACTAACTTGGTGATGGTGACTAGAAGAATTCATCAATCACTATCTTATCCGGAAGATTAACTCCCACTTGATTCAGCGATTGTAGTACCCGGACAATCTGAGCACATGCTCACTAGTTGAGCGATTCTCCTCCATCTTTTAGCTATAGAACTTGTTGGAGACTTCATATCTCTCAACTTGGGTATTTGCTTGAAATATTAACTTCAACTCTGGAACATCTCATATGGTCCATGACGTTCAAAATGTCTTTGAAGTCGATTCTAAGCCATAAAGCATGGTGCACAAAACTATCAAGTAGTCATCATATTGAGCTAGCCAAGCGTTCATAACGTCGCATACGCTCTGCAATAGGTCATCACCTAGCGGTGCATTAAGGACATAATTCTTACGTGCAGCAATGAGGATACACCTCAGATCGTGGATCCAATCCGCATAATTGCTACTAACATTTTTCAACATAATTTTCTCTAGGAACATATCAAAATAAACATATGAAAGCAACAACGCAAGCTATTGATCTTTACAACATAATTTGCAAAATACTACCAGGACTAAGTTCATGATAAATTTAAGTTCAATTAATCATATTACTTAAGAACTCCCACTTAGACAGACATCTCTCTAGTCATCTAAGTGATCACGTGATCCAAATCAACTAAACCATAACCGATCATCACGTGAGATGGAGTAGTTTTCAATGGTGAACATCTTATGTTGATCATATCTACTATAGGATTCACGCTCGACCTTTCAGTCTCCGTGTTCCGAGGCCATATCTGCATATGCTAGGCTCGTCAAGTATAACTGAGTATTCTGCATGTGCAAAACTGGCTTGCACCCGTTGTAGATGGACGTGAGAGCTTATCACCCGATCATCATGTGGTGTGCAGGCACGACGAACTTTGGCAATGGTGCATACTCGGGAGAACACTACTTGATAATTTTTAGTGAGAGATCATCTTAAAATGCTACCGTCAATCAAAGCAAGATAAGATGCATAAAGATAAACATCACATGCAATCAATATAAGTGATATGATATGGCCATCATCTTCTTGTGCTTGCGATCTCCATCTCGAAGCACCATCATGATCACCATCGTCACCGTAGCGGCACCTTGATCTCCATCGTAGCATCGTTGTCGTTTCGCCATCTATTGCTTCTCGACTATCGCTACCGCTTAGTGATAAAGTAAAGCAATTACTGAGCGTTGCATTTCATACAATAAGCGACAACCATATGGCTCCTGCCGATTGCCGATAACCGGTTACAAAACATGATCATCTCATACAATAAAATATAGCATCATGTCTTGGCCATATCACATCACAACATGCCTGCAAAAACAAGTTAGGCGTCCTCTACTTTGTTGTTGCAAGTTTTACGTGGCTGCTACGGGCTTAAGCAAGAACCAATCTCACCTCGCATCAAAACCACAGCGATAGTTTGTCAAGTTGATCTGTTTTAACCTTCGCAAGGACGGGCGTATGCACTCAGTTCAACTAAAGTTGAGAAAGCGACACCGCTAGTCACTGTGTGCAAAAGCGGCGGTAAAAACCAGTCTCGCGTAAGCGTCTGGCGTAATGTCGGTCGGGCCACTTCATCCAACAATACCGCCGAACCAAAGTATGACATCTTTGGTAAGCGGTATGACTTATATCGCCCACAACTCACTTGTGTTCTACTCGTGCATATAACATCAAACCATAAAACCTGGCTCTGATACCATTGTTGAGGAACGTAGTAATTTCAAAAATTTTCCCACGCTCACGCAAGATCATGGTGATGCATAGCAACGAGAGGGGAGAGTGTTGTCTACGTACCCTCGTAGACCGAAGCGGAAGCGTTGACACAATGTAGAGGAAGTAGTCGTACGTCCTCTCGGTCTAACCGATCCAAGCACCGTTACTTCGGCACCTCCGAGTTCTTGACACGCGTACAGCTCGATGGCGCACCCTCGATCTCAATACAGTAGAGGCTCGAGGGGAGTTCCGTCGACCTGACGGCATGGTGGCGATCTTGATGTTCTCTGTCGCGGGGCTTCGCCTAAGCACCGCTATAATATGATCGAGGTGTAATATCGTGGAGGGGCACCGCTGCGGCTAAGGCGATCAATGATCAACTTGTGTGTCTATGGGGTGCCCCTACCCCGTATATAAAGGAGTGGAGGAGGGAGGGCGGTCCTCTCTATGGCGCGCCCTAGGGAGTCCTACTCCCAGGGAGTAGGATTCCCCCTTTCCTAGTCTAACTAGGAACCCTTCCATATAGTAGGAGTAGGAGAGAAGGAAGGGAAGAGAGAAGGAGAAGGAAGGAAGGGCCCCCTCCTAGTCAATTCGGACTAGCCAAAGGGAGGTGCGGCCACCCTTTAAACCCTCTCTCTCTTTTCCGTATGGCCCAATGAGGCCCAATACGAATTCCGTAACTCTCGGTACTCGAAAAATACCGAATCACTCGGAACCTTTCCGAACTCGAATAAAGTCGTCCAATATATCGATCTTTCGTCTCGACCATTTCGAGACTCCTCGTCATGTCCCGATATCATCCGGGACTCGAACTCCTTCGGTACATCAAAACTCATAAACTCATAATATAAGCATCGCCGAAACCTTAAGCGTGCGGACCCTACGGTTCGAGAACAATGTAGACATGACCGAGACCGTCTCGGTCAATAACCAATAGCGGGACCTGGATGCCCATATTGGTTCCTACATATTCTCGAAGATCTTTATCGGTCGGACCGCATAACAACATCGTTGTTCCTTTGTCATCGGTATGTTACTTGCGAGATTTGATCGTCGGTATCAATACCTAGTTCAATCTCGTCACCGGCAAGTCTCTTTACTCGTTCGTAATGCATCATCCCATAACCAACTCATTGGTTACATTGCTTGCAAGGCTTATAATGATGTGCATTACCGAGAGGGACCAGAGATACCTCTCCGAGCATTGGAGTGACAAATCCTAATCTCGAAATCGCCAACTCAACAAGTACCTTTGGAGACACCTGTAGAACACCTTTATAATCACCCGATTCGTTGTGACGTTTGGTAGCACACAAAGTGTTCCTCCGTAAGCAGGAGTTGCATAATCTCATAGTCATAGGAACATGTATAAGTCATGAAGAAAGCAATAGCAACATACTAAGCGATCGGTGCTAAGCTAACAGAATGGGTCATGTCAATCAGATCATTCAACTAATGATGTGATCCCGTTAATCAAATAACAACTCTTTGTCCATGGTTAGGAAACATAACCATCTTTGATTAACAAGCTAGTCAAGTAGAGGCATACTAGTGACACTCTGTTTGTCTATATATTCACACATGTATTATGTTTCCGGTTAATACAATTCTAGCATGAATAATAAACATTTATCATGATATAAGGAAATAAATAATAACTTTATTATTGCCTCTAGGGCATATTTCCTTCAATAATATGCGAAACGAACAATCCGCAGCCTCGCCGAAGTCTACCAAGTAGCAACAACAAATCCATGGGCGACACAACCATCACCTTCAACGCCCGGCGACAAACCTAAATTCGAACAGCCGAGCACCGGCCCCTTGCTGGTACTTAGTCCAATAGTGGGCGACTTTCGACTTACAAAGGTCCTCATGGATGGCGGCGTGAGTTAAACCTCATCTCGAGAAACTCTTCAAAAATGAAAATAGTGGAGCCGTATTGGCGAAGCAGCACAACCTTGGAGGAATAATCCCTAGCCAGGAAGCGCTGCACGGAAAAATCACACTCGATGTGGTGTTTGGCTCATGGGACAATTCTGATCCGAAGAAGTCACGTTCCAAGTGGCCCGTTCAACAGCGGATATCACGCTATATTAGGGCGAGAGGCATTCACAATTTTCAAACCGTACCCCATTACGGGTACATGAAGCTCAAAATGCACGGGCGGCGGAATAATCACTCTCGTTAGTGATCGGACATAGCACTCCGCGCGAAAACAAGACAGCCGCATTAGCCACGGAGGCACTATCCAAAGCCCTAGCGGCGAGAAGAACTCACCGGCTGCGCTCTATGGTGAATAGGGACGATGTGATACTCGATAAGAGATCCAAGCCCACCTCCTTTAAACCAGCAGACGAAATAGTAAAATTCCAGGTCCATCCAGCGGACCCAACAAAACGGCCTCCATCGGGGCTGGTGAACCACGATGTAGGCGCGCGCTGCGAAATTCGCCGGGAAAATTGGGATATTTTACTTTGGCACCCCTCGGATATGCCGGAATCCCCGCAGTTTGGCAGAACACAACCTAAACATCCTAAAAGGATTCAAGCTAGTCAAACAGGCTCTTCGACGATTTTCCGAACCCAAAAGACAGGCAATGGGAGAAGAGCTAGCCAAACTATTGGAAGCCGGATTCATCAGAGATATCAAACATCCGGATTGGCTAGCAAACCTGGTAGTGGTACCGAAGAAGGACAAATCCTGGCGCCTATGCGTCGATTTCAAAGACCTCAACAAGGCTTGCCCAAAGGATCCCTTCCCAGTCCCCCACATCGACCAGATAATCAATGCTACCGCAGGGCACGATTCATTGTGCTTCCTTGATGCATACTCCGGATACCATCAAATCAAGATGGCGAGCGGATCAAGCGCAGCGGCATTCATCACTCCATATGGACCATTCGCTTCAACACGATGCCCTTCGGACTTAAGCGCGGCGCAACATATCGGCGCATGATTCAAACATGTCGGCCACCCGGATCGGCAAAATAGTAGAGTCATCGTGAGCGGCGTAGTCGTCAAAACCAAACTCGTCGAAACTCTAGTAGGCGACTTGAGGCTCACATTCGACAACCTCGAGCATATGACATCAAGTTGAATCCGGAAAAATGCGTTTTGGCGTACCAGCGGAAAGCTCTTGGGCTTCATTGTATCCGGTAGAGAAATGAAGCAAACCCAGCCAAGATCGAGCTCTGTCACAGCTAGATATCCCAAAGACCTCAAACAAATACAAAAACTATTTGGATCGTGGCGGCTCTAAGCCGCTTTATCTCCGTGTAGGAGAAAAGGCATTGCCCTCTATCGCCTCCTTAGGCGCACGAACACCAGTGGACGGATCTGCCACTGCGGACTCGAAGAAATAAAAGCCATATTGGCAACAAATCCGGTCTGGCTGCGCCCAACTTTGGGCGAACCAATGTTGTTATACATCGCGGCAACACATCAAGTTGTAAGCGCGGTACTCGTCGTCGAGCGAGAGCGAAGGGCATGAATTCCCTCTTCAAAACCGATGTACTACGTATCCTTTGTGTTAACCCCTGCAAGTCCGTTACCGCACTATCAAAAGATAGCGTCAGCGGTGTTCATAGCATCCGGAAGCTCGACACTACTTTCAAGAGTGTTCGATAATAGTGGCCTCGAAGTACCACTCAAGCGACTTTATAGACAACCACGGCGCGACGGGCAGGATGCAAAATGGGCCATTGAGCTCTTACCATTCGATATAACTTACAAACCTCGGCGAGCCATAAAGTCACAAGTTTTGGCTGACTTTGTCGCTGAATGGACGAAGCGAACTCCCTAAAAATGCGGCGCATACTCCAATTGGACTATGCAGTTCGGCGGCTCTAAAATGTTGTTGGATTGGGGGCTGGCGTCGTATTAGCGTCCCGACCAGAGACACGATCCAATCTGTGCCAGATAATGTACATGAGACTCCAACAACGCAGTGAATCGAGGCCTTTTAAATGGTCTCCGGATGGCAATCTCCATGGGCATTCAGCGCCTAGAGGTGCGTGAGGATTCAAACCTTGCAATATCCCAAATAAGCGGAGACTTTGGCGCCAGAGGATCCGAAAATGGCAGCATATCATAGCGCTGTCCTAAAATGTCAGCTCGGTTTGAAGGACTTGGAATTCCATCCGTGGCAGGGATAATAACCAAGCAGCCGACGTCTTGGCATGCATCGGCGCAAAAGCGTGATGCTGTCCTCAAACATCTTCTGGAGCGGCTCTTCAAGCCATCCATACTATGGGAAGAGAGTCGGAAATAACAAACCGAAAAAGCCGCACCAACAGGCGATTCAGCCGATGACATAACACCTTCAGCCCACGACATAATGGCGATAATCGCCCGTGGGCAGAACCATTCCTAGCCTACTTGCTTGGCGAGGAACTCCCCAAAGACCAAAATGAGGCCCGTTGTATTGTCCGTGATCTAAAGCCTACAAGGTCCGTGAGGAGAACTTTATAAGAAAAGCACAACGGAGTCCTTCAAGGTGTATCTCCGAAGAGGAAGGCGAAACCTTGGCTGAAATTCATGCGGACTAAGCGGACACCATGCCACAGCTCGGGCCCTTGTAGGAAAGGCATTCCGTATAGGATTTTATTGGCCGGCGGCCAGGCGGATCTCGGGACTTAGTCCAAAGATCGTCGGTTGTCGACTCTTTGCTAATCGAGCCATATGCCACCCACCGCCCTAAAAACTATACCCATTACCTGTCCGTTCGCGATGCAGGGGGCTTGACATGGTTGGACCCTTAAAGGAGGAACCCACAAGCAAAGGTACCTATTGGTCATGGTGGACAAATTCACCAAATGGATAGAGGCCAAGCCAGTCAAAGCAGCGATGCGGACCAGTGATAGACTTTATCTCGAGGCGAGTACACGTTTTAGTGTCCCCAACATCATCACCAATAGCGGCACGAATTTTGTGGCCGGCGAGGTTAAATCATGGTGCAAAAATATGGGCATTAAGCTCGATTACACTTGATCTATCATCCTCAAACCAGCGGTCAAGTGTAACGAGCAAATGGTCTAATAATGGCGGCATCAAACCCGGACTAGTGCGGTCGATTCTGAAATCGACACGCCTTTGGGTAGAGGGCTCGACTCCGTACTCACGGGGCTGCGGACAACACCCAACCGTACTACGGATTCACACCATTTTTATGGTATCTGGCGCGAAGCAGTTACGCCTGCGACATCATTCATGACTCACCTCGAGTGCGCATATGCGAAGAAAGAGAAGCCGAGCTGGATCGGCGGGACAGCTGGACACATTGGAGGAAGAACACGGCGTTGCCAAGGCTCGTTCCGCATTCTATCGGCAGCGAGCTCGAAGATATCAAAGTAGAAATGCGGGCCAATACTTACAGCGTTGGCGAACTGGTTCTCGCTTTGCGGACAAGAAAAAGGACAAGCTCAAGCCCAAATGGGAGGGTCCCTTCATTATCGATCAAGTCCTGACCGGCAGAGCGTATCGTCTACAAAATGCGTCGGACAACCGACTCGAGCCGAACCCATGGAACGCAGCCCGCCTCCGAAGATTCTATGCCTAGCGCCGGACTAAGAGTTCGTCCCCTTCCCCCATTCAAATTTTTACACTTCAGCTATCTTTTCTTTCTCTTTCTTCTCTTAACCCTTTTACTAAAAAGCCCTTAAGGGCCTACTTGCGCATTGTTCGCATACACTTGATGTGCCATCCGCACTCATTATACCTGGGGGATTCTTTACCAGAAGCTTAATTATAAGGGCTTCATGCCCAGAACATGTGTCAAGCTTCCACATGTACCTTTTATTCACCATTATATGCATCGATATGACTTAAGTTTTGGCCAAGCTGGGTTGCTGGCTCTGTGCTTACCCTCGTTCCCGATTGTTGGCTAGGAGGTAAAGGAGCACCTCTGCGATTATTCTTGCCGGGTCGGCGGATGTGTACCTCGGTGGGTGAAGCGAAAGCTAAGCGTTCTTAAGGGAATATTGGTCGGTGACTTGAAAGATGATTTTTACCTACTTATTTATCTGCCCCGGATGTTTTTACGCTCTTTTTATGGTCCGGACATGCACTTTAGGGCATGCCTCGAGAAAGGAACCCCTAACGAACTATTCTCCTGAAGATGTTTCTTACTAACCATGTAATATAACATAACTAGTTGGGCACTTATGCGATAAAGCACTAATGACCCCTCGCTTTGGTCTCCATGCATGCCCGGTTGTTTTTAACCGAGAAGGTATTCGGACACACTCCGGACTCTAGGATTCGAGGTTGAAGCGAAAAGGTCGGCAAAGACAAGCGATCTACAATCCGGCTAGAAGGCATTTTACATGTCATTTTAAAATACATTGTCACATTGGTGTTGTATTCCTCCTCAATCCCGTCTAACGAGGCTGTCAATTTCTGATCTGTTGGGAAAATTTGTGACCAACTCTACTTGGCGTATACTAAACTCACGAGGATCTCCTTCCCGTCGGGCCCCATAGGTCCGACCTCGGCCATATGGTTGGGATCCACCTTCTTGTACCACGTCTTCACCATGGCCCAGGCCTCCCTGGCACCTTGGCGGCAGGCCGAAATCTTCCATAATCGGAAGCGCTGCCGCCTCCTGAAGCTTCTCCACAAGCTCCCCAAGGCCTTGGGTAGGGAGAGGGCTGACCATAAAGCACTGGGCGATGCCGCTCATTGCTGCCGAACTTCGTTCGAGCAGCTGCAACAACTTCGGGAAGTTGATCACCCGTCGTCTGGGCATCTCCTCCTCGGGGCGACTGTGAGTATACCTCTGAGACATATCTTGTCAATTGACTTCCTCGCCAAACTCTTCTTTTCAAAGGAGTTCGCTCAAGCACTTACTATAAATGCGCGGCGAAGCCGCCGATTCTCCTTAGCGGGGCGGACAGCTCGGCCCGAGCGCCTTCAGCTCTTCTCCAAGATGGGTGTGGGCATCTTAGAGCATGTTCCTTTCTTGCTGCACTCTTTTCAGCACCCTCTCTTGACCTTGGTGGCGCGATGATTCTTACTGTCCGGATCTTGTCGGCGGCACTACAATGTCATTATTAGACTTGCGCGCGCATATATATATAGCGCTTATATTATTAAAATAATGTGTTACGGGGAGGGGTCTGTGTTTCCCTCTGCGGCGGCAAATCTTGACCTCAAGTTGGGCCTTGCACTCTTGCAGCTCTGAGACAGTTGGGCATTCTTCTCGGTAAGATCCTCGTTTCAAATGATCCTTAAATCAGTTAATATAACTCCTTTAATTCTCGGGACTCTTGGCATATATAACTATTAAATTCTCTTACCCGTATGTCTTTTACATCTTGCTCCGTAGCTCTGGTAAAACCATCTTGGCGGCTTGCGGAGGTGCGCGTCCCAGCGTTAAAGGCATTCAACGCCTCAAGGGAGAAGCATCGTCACGAAATCTTGTCTGGCGGCGCCTATGGTTCATGGCGCTCTCCACCTCGAGACTTGGTGGCGGACAGTCTGTCGGCATCCTCCGTTGGAGGAGTGTCGGCTCGCGCCTTGCGCTCGCCTCCCCTCGAGACCAGTCTTTGGGCTGGTAGTAGAGGTTGGATTGGCAACCTCACGTCCATGATCTGGCGGGTGCCTTTTCTCTACAAAGTCATGAGCACTCAAGCGCTTCCTAGGAGCGTTGCTCCAAATAATGAGCTGTGAGCTATACCTTTGCGGAGCGTTTGATCGCGCCGCGCTCCTCTTCCGCCTACTGGTCGGACTAGCCTTTGTTGGTCGATCGCCGCGGGCTCGACTTCCCACCTGAAGGCGCTTCTGCAAAACACCATCGTCACGAAGGTCGAGAAATGGCGAGGAAGAAATAATGGTGTCGGGACTTGGTCACAATCACAGGAAGCGGATATAGTCGGGGTAGTCGACCATAATGGCGACTAAAGCATTATCCATGCTGAGCTGGTGGAACACCCCGTCGATTAGCTCCACCTTTATGTCTGAATCCTCTTCGGAGGCAGGATCCTGGGATCTCTCCGGATCCTCGGGTTGTAGAGCTGGACTGCGCATGTCCTCCACAACCCGACGCAGCTCCTGCGTCGAAAAATACAATATAAGAAGCTTAAACTTCGAAGGCATGGGTCGGGCACACAGGGTATTCGCTTACCCAACGCCGGGGATTATTCATGGAGAACCCATTGAGCAGGTTCGTCAGGAGAATCCTCCTTCTCCCCTTTGTACAGGCCGGACAGGATCTTCGCCAGGTCCTCGGCCGAATCCGGTCCTTTGCGGCCATGACGGGTGGCATCGTCTTCCCCGTTGAAGTCCCACATGGGGTGGCCCCTGTATTGCAGTGGCTGCACCCCCCGCGTAATGCATGTTGCCATGACTCCAATCATGGTCAACCCGGAATGGTCCAGTAATCTTATCCGGCCCATCAAATAATGAACGCTCTTGTCTTCCTCCAATTGGGGGCTCCGTGGGCGCCAACTAAGGCGTTCTTGAGAGGAGCATTCTTGAACTCCGGAGGCCGATCCGAGCAGGTCCGGCAGTGGGCGTCTTCTATGTAAAACCATTCGAAGGCCAGTCTTGGACGCCTTCTTAGGGGTTCGGATGGATATCCGGTCCGGCAATCGCCAAATTTGGCGCCGCCCACTTGATATATGGAACCCTCATGAGAGCGGGGTACAAAGGCGAACAACCTCTTCCACAGCGCAAAATGGGGCTCGGCGCCCGAAACAGCTTGCAAAGAGCTCGTATCCGTGATATGCGAGGATAGAGGCGGCGTGAGGTGATGGAGCTGGAGTCCGTAGAACTCTAGGAGCCAGCGGAGGAGCGGATGTCTGAAATCCGAGCCCCTTATCGGATAGGGGACAAAGCATACCGCTCCCTTTGTTGGGACTTGGGGTAGCCTCAGCTTGCTTCCCACCTTTGTAGGTGGCCAGCCAGCTCGAACCGGAACCATGAAGGCGGAGGAGATATCCCTCCGCTTGGAGCTTCACCAGCTTATTGTGCGGAACAAGCATCTCCTCAATCTCTGGCGGAGGGCTGGGGCAGGCGGGAAGAGGAGCGCGTCGATGGTCCATGATGGAATGGATTCTTGGTCGGAAGCGCTCCGATGAGTACCTGCGGAAGGAGGATGGTGTGATTTGGATCTGGATTCTGCCTCTCTTATAGGCAGATTATTTGCACAGCTAGGGGTAAAACATAAAAGATACCTGGCTTTTCGCATTCATGCGACAGCGTGGAAGAAGGCCATTATTAGGCGTGGAAGCCAAGAAGCGCAACATTGATAAGGAAGCGGACCTTGTCCGGCGGTACATGAACAAGGAGAACCCGCCTTGCAGCGCGAAGACTATATAGCTATTTGGACTTATCGTCATTGAAGCCTGGTTCGGGGGCTACTGAGGGAGTCCTGGACTAGGGGGTGTCCGGACAGCCGGACTATCATCGTCCGCCGGACTCCAAGACCATGAAGATACAAGATTGAATACTTCGTCCCGTGTCCGGATGGGACTTTCCTTGGCGTGGAAGGCAAGCTTGGCAATACGGACATGTAGATCTCCTACCATTGTAACCGACTCTTTGTAACCCTATCCCTCTCTGGTGTCTATATAAACCGGAGGGCTTTAGTCCGTAGGACAACATCCATTACAACAATCATACCGTAGGCTAGCTTCTAGGGTTTAGCCTCCTTGATCTCGTGGTAGATCTACTCTTGTACTACCCATATCATCAATATTAATCAAGCGGGGCGTGGGTTTTACCTCCATCGAGAGGGCCCAAACACAGGTAAAACATCGTGTCCCTCGTCTCTGTTACCATCCGCCTAGGCATACAGTTTGGGACCCCCTACCGAGATCCGCGGTTTGACACCGACAGAGAAGGGCTTGCTATGGGGCAGTTCGGAGGAGCTGACATGACTCCAGTCCTGTCTCCAGACCTTGGTGAACAAGAAGCTTAGGCTTGTCAATGTGATCCAGGTCATGCTCGTCCGCCGGATTCTCCCCTGCCAACAACGGGCCTTCAATCTGTGGGAGTTCGATCCGGCACAGCACCGGACCCTGAGCGGGCTCTTTGACACGACGTACGAAGCTGCTTGGAGGGTGCTGTTCAAGGGTGGAGAAGCCCCCGCATCCGCGACGGAAGACCGCGGATTCAGCACCAAGCGCCCGGCCGGCGAGGTAAGCTTTTCTATCCTCTATGGGACATTTTTTTTTCATAGTTTGACTCTATTGTGGGATCTAAAACTCCCAATGCCTTTGACAGGACTGGCAGAGGACGTCCGGACAGGTAGACTGTCCGGCTCCCCTCCCTGAAGACCCAGCGGACACCCGTTTGACGGGGCTGCTGGTTCCGTCCCTTTATGTGGTGCCGGAGAAGAAGGCCAAGAAGAAGGCCACGGGAACCCGAAGGAGTTCCCGGCGCCAGGTGATATCAGACTCATCGTCCGATGGCTCCGAGGCGGACTCCTCCCCGAAGACGAGGAGGAGAAAGAAGACTCTCCCCAAGAGGGGGGAGAGAGGAAGAGGAAGGCTTCCCCAACGGGGGAGGCCGAAGGGTTCAAGAGAGGAAGGACCTTCCTCCGGACAGCTCCGCCAACGCCAACGTTGGCGACGAAGGGTGGCCCTCAAGGGCCAAGCCTCCGGCAAGATCGTAAGTATCCGGACTCCTAAATGATTTATAATTTCTCTTTTATGTCACATAGTGTCCTTCTAATGCCGCACACTACCTGTAGTCCGGCCGAGGACGATCTTCCCGCTTTCAAGCGGGTCCTTGGCTCCGTCGGATGTAGATTCCATTCCGACTGCCTCCACCCCTCGCGACGCTGAGGATGCCGAGGTGGGATCCCAGGAGGGGACCCATCAAGAGGAGGCTCTGGAGGTGCCACAAGGCAGCCTTCCGGACTTCGCGCCGGACTCCATGCCAGAACCCGCAGTGGTTCTGGAGTCCAGCAGGTGGCCCCTTCGTAAGAAGGGCAAGACCGCAACACCGGCAGCCTCCGTCCAACCGGAGGCGCCGGACAACTTGTTGGAAGCGCTCAACGACGCTTCCATCGAGGAAGAGCACCACACTATCATGAGTGCGGTGATTCAGAAAGTTCAGCTCGCCAAAAGCGGGCTGACCGAAGCCTGCAGCAGCCTTCTACCAGGCTTTGAGGTAAGAAGTTTAAAATATGTAATGTAATACCACATAGACAGTAGCCCCTGATGCTCGGTTCGATGTTCGGAAAGAAAAACCGGACTGAGGATCTAAAAAAGATATACGCAGAAGTGCTAAAAATTATGTCAATATGGGTTTGCAGGCTGTGCTGCTGACCTCTGCCGCACTGACTGCGGAGGTCGGTGCTTTGAAGCAAGACCTCGAGTGGGTCGAGAATGAGCTCGGCCTGGCCAAGAAGCAGCTCGAGGACAAAGAAGGTGAGTAACATCGTAATAAGTTTGTACCTTCTGAGTAAAAGGATTTTGGTTGGAATAGAAATGACAAGGATAACATGAGCACTTCAGGGGCCCACGAGCGAGGTGGCGACTTCTGAAGGAGGCCGTGTCGCGCCGAGCATAATGCTGCCATGCAGAAGCGAGCGGAGCGAGAGAAGCAGGAGGCGCGGGTGGCGGAGGAGCGGCAAGAGCTCCAGGCTCTCATGGAGAAGCATGAGAGTTTGGAGCGCGACTCGAAGACTTGAGAGTCCGAGCTTGCCTCGGCTCTTGAAAGTGCCAAAGCCGCTAAGGCCGAGGCCCATAAGGCCCTCCAGGAGATTGAGGCGGTGAAGAAAATAGCGGCGGGTAAGGCATTTTTCATGCAAAGCAAGCATGTGAATGTAAATTACCTGTTACTTACCCGAATTCGAAGCTTCCTGAAGGAAATATGCCCTAGAGGCAATAATAAAGTTATTATTTATTTCCTTATTTCATGATAAATGTTTATTATTCATGCTAGAATTGTATTAACCGGAAACATAATACATGTGTGAATACATAGATAAACAGAGTATCACTAGTATGCCTCTACTTTACTAGCTCGTTAATTAAAGATGGTTATGTTTCCTAACCATAGACATGAGTTGTCATTTGATTAACGGGATCACATCATTAGGAGAATGATGTGATTGACTTGACCCATTCCGTTAGCTTAGCACTTGATCGTTTAGTATGTTGCTATTGCTTTCTTCATGACTTATACATGTTCCTATGACTATGAGATTATGCAACTCCCGTTTACCGGAGGAACACTTTGTGTGCTACCAAACGTCACAACGTAACTGGGTGATTATAAAGGTGCTCTACAGGTGTCTCCGAAGGTACATGTTGGGTTGGTGTAATTCGAGATTAGGTTTTGTCACTCCGATTGTCGGAGAGGTATCTCTGGGCCCTCGTAATACACATCACTTAAGCCTTGCAAGCATTGTAACTAATGAGTTAGTTACGGGATGAAGTATTACGGAACGAGTAAAGAGACTTGCCGGTAACGAGATTGAACTAGGTATTGGATACCGACGATCGAATCTCGGGCAAGTAACATACCGATGACAAAGGGAACAACGTATGTTGTTATGCGGTTTGATCGATAAAGATCTTCGTAGAATATGTAGGAACCAATATGGGCATCCAGGTTCCGCTATTGGTTATTGACCGAGAATAGTTCTAGGTCATGTCTACATAGTTCTCGAACCCGTAGGGTCCGCACGCTTAACGTTACGATGACAATTATATTATGAGTTTATGAGTTTTGATGTACCGAAGGAGTTCGGAGTCCTGGATGAGATCGGGGACATGACGAGGAGTCTCGAAATGGTCAAGACGTAAAGATCGATATATTGGACGACTATATTCGAGTTCGGAAAGGTTCGAGTGATTCGGTATTTTGGGGTTACCGGGAGTTACGGAATACGAGGAAGGAGCAATGGGCCTCATGGGCCAAGTGGTGGAAGAGAGGAGGAAAGGCGTGCAGCCCCCTAGCAAGCCGGGTGGACTAGGGGCGGCCTCCTTTCCTTCTTCTCCTCCTCTCCTTCCTTCTCCTTCTCCTCCCTTCCTTCCCTTCTCCTAGTAGGACTTGGAAGAGGGGCAATCCTACTTGGAGTAGGATTGCCCCTCTTGGCGCGCCTCCTCCTCCTTGGCGGCCCTCCTCCCTTGCTCCTTTATATATGGGGCAGGGGCACCCCATGACACACAAGTTGATCTACGGATCGTTCCTTAGCCGTGTCGGTGCCCCTCCACCATATTCCACCTCGGTCATATCGTCATGAGTTTAGGCGAAGCCCTGCGCCGGTAGAACATCATCATCGTCACCATGCCGTCGTGCTGACGAAACTCATCCCCGACGCTTCGCTGGATTGGAGCCCGGGGGACGTCATCGAGCTGGACGTGTGCTGAACACGGAGGTGCCGTACGTTCGGTGCTTGGATCGGTCGATTCGTGAAGACGTACGACTACATCAACCGCGTTGTCATAACGCTTCCGCTTAACGGTCTACGAGGGTACGTGGACAACACTCTCCCCTCTCGTTGCTATGCCATCACCATGATCTTGCGTGTGCGTAGGAATTTTTTTGAAATTACTACATTCCCCAACAGTGGCATCCGAGCCTAGGTTTTATGCGTTGATGTTATATGCACGAGTAGAACACAAGTGAGTTGTGGGCGATACAAGTCATACTGCTTACCAGCATGTCATACTTTGGTTCGGCGGTATTGTTGGATGAAGCGGCCGGACCGACATTACGCAGACGCTTCGCGAGACTGGTTTTACCGCCGTGCTTTGCACACAGGTGACTAGCGGTGTCGGTTTCTCCAACTTTAGTTGAACCGAGTGTGGCTCGCCGGTCCTTGCGAAGGTTAAAACAGCACCAACTTGACAAACTATCGTTGTGGTTTTGATGCGTAGGTAAGAACGGTTCTTGCTCAGCCCGTAGCAGCCATGTAAAACTTGCAACAACAAAGTAGAGGACGTCTAACTTGTTTTTGCAGGGCATGTTGTGATGTGATATGGTCAAGGCGTGATGCTATATTTTATTGTATGAGATGATCATGTTTTGTAACGAAGTTATCGGCAATGGCAGGAGCCATATGGTTGTCGCTTTATTGTATGAAATGCAACGCATACTGTAATTGCTTTACTTTATCACTAAGTGGTAGCGATAGTCGTAGAAGCAATAGATGGCGAGGCGACAATGATGCTACGATGGAGATCAAGGTGTCGCGCGGTGACGATGGTGATCACGGCGGTGCTTCGAAATGGAGATCACAAGCACAAGATGATGATGGCCATATCATATCACTTATATTGATTGCATGTGATGTTTATCCTTTATGCATCTTATTTTGCTTTGATTGACGGTAGCATTTTAAGATGATCTCTCACTAAAAATTATCAAGAAGTGTTCTCCTGAGTATGCACCGTTGCCAAAGTTTGTCGTGCCCGGACACCACGTGATGATCGGGTGTGATAAGCTCTCGTCCATCTACAACGGGTGCAAGCCAGTTTTGCACACGCAGAATACTCAGGTTAAACTTGACGAGCCTAGCATATGCAGATATGGCCTCGGAACACGGAGATCGAAAGGTCGAGCATGAATCATATAGTAGATATGATCAACATAGTGATGTTCACCATTGAAAACTACTCCATCTCACGTGATGATCGGTTATGGTTTAGTTGATTTGGATCACGTGATCACTTAGATGACTAGAGAGATGTATGTCTAAGTGGGAGTTCTTAAGTAATATGATTAATTGAACTTAAATTTATCATGAACTTAGTCCTGGTAGTATTTTGCAAATTATGTTGATCAATAGCTCGCGTTGTTGCTTTCATATGTTTATTTTGATATGTTCCTAGAGAAAACTGTGTTGAAAAATGTTAGTAGCAATGATGCGGATTGGATCCGTGATCTGAGGTTTATCCTCATTGCTACGCAGAAGAATTATGTCCTTGATGCACCCTAGGTGACAAACCTATTGCAGGAGCAGATGCAGACGTTATGAACGTTTGGCTAGCTCAATATGATGACTACTTGATAGTTTAGTGCAACATGCTTAACGGCTTAGAATCGGGACTTCACAAACGTTTTGAACGTCATGGACCATATGAGATGTTCCAGGAATTGAAGTTAATATTTCAAGCAAATACCCGAGTTGAGAGATATGAAGTCTCCAACAAGTTCTATAGCTAAAAGATGGAGGAGAATCGCTCAACTAGTGAGCAAGTGCTCAGTTATGCAGGTACTACAATCGCTTGAATCAAGTGGGAGTTAATCTTCGAGATAAGATAGTGATTGACAGAGTTCTCTAGTCACCATCACCAAGTTAGTAGAACTTCATGATGAACTATAGTATGCAAGGATGACGAAAATGATTCCCGAGCTCTTCGTGATGTTGAAATCAACGAAGGTAGAAATCAAGAAAGAGCATCAAGTGTTGATGATTGACAAGACCACTAGTTTCAAGAAAAGGGCAAAGGAAAGAAAGGAAACTTCAAGTAGAATGGCAAACAAGTTGTCACTCCCGTGAAGAAGACCAAAGCTGGACCAAAGCACGAAACCGAGTGCTTACTTTGCAAAAGAAATGGTCCACCGAAGCGGAAATGCCCTGAATATTTGGTGGATAAGAAGGATGGCAAAGTGAACAGGAGTATATTTGATATGCAGATTATTGATGTGTGACTTACTAGTGTTTATAGTAGCCCCTGAGTATTTGATACTTGTTCGGTTGCTAAGATTAGTAACTCAAAACAGGAGTTACAGAATAAACAGAGACTAGTTGAAGGAGAAGTGACGATGAGTGTTGGAAGTAGTTCCAAGATTGATATGATCATCATCGCACACTCCCTATACTTTCGGGATTAGTGTTAAACCTAAATAAATGTTATTTGGCATTTGCGTTGAGCATGAATATGATTTGATCATGTTTATTGCAATACGGTTATTCATTTAAAGTTAAAGAATAATTGTTATTCTGTTTACATGAATAAGACTTTCGATGGTTATACGCCCAATGGAAATAGTTTGTTGGATCTCGATCGTAGTGATACACATATTCATAATATTGATGCCAAAAGATGCAAAGTTAATAATGATAGTGCAACTTATTTGTGGCACTGCCGTCTGGGTCATATTGGTGTAAAGCGCATGAAGAAACTCCATAAAGATGGATTTTCGGAATCACTTGGTTATGAATCATTTGATGCTTGCGAACCGTGCCTTTTTGGGCAAGATGATTAAAACTCCATTCTTCGGAACAATGGAACGAGCTACTGACTTGTTGGAAATAATACATACTGATGTATGCAGACCAATGAGTATGAAGGCTCGTGGCAAGTATCGTTATTTTCTAACCTTCACAGATGATTTGAGCAGATATGCGTATATCTACTTAATGAAACATAAAGTCTGAAATAGTTGAAAAGTTCAAAAAATTTCAGATTAAAGTGGAGAATCATCATAACAAGAAAATAAAGTTTCTATGATCTGATCGTGGAGGAGAATATTTGAGTTATGAGTTTGGCCTTCATATAAAACAATGTGGAATAGTTTCACAGCTCACGCCACCTGGAACACCACAACGTTATGGTGTGTCCGAATGTCGTAACCGCACTTTATTGGATATGGTGCGATCTATGATGTCTCTTATTGATTTACCATTATTGTTTTGGGATTATGCGTTAGAGACAGCTGCATTCACGTTAAAAGGGCACCATCTAAATCCGTTGAGACGACACTATATGAACTGTGGTTTAGCAGGAAACCCAAGTTGTCGTTTCTTAAAGTTTGAGGCTGTGATGCTTATGTGAAAAAGTTTCATCCTGATAAGCTCAAACCCAAAGGAAATTGTTGGGTACACCTTCTATCACAGATCCGAAGGCAAGATATTTGTTGCTAAAAATGGATCCTTTCTAGAGAAGGTGTTTCTCTCGAAAGAAGTGAGTGGGAGGAAAGTAGAACTTGATGAGGTAACTGTACCTTCTCCCGAATTGGAAAATAGTTCATCACTGAAATAAGTTCCAGTGATTCCTACACCAATTAGTGAGGAAGCTAATGATGATGATCATGAAACTTCAGATCAAGTTACTACATAACCTCGTAGGTCTTCCAGAGTACGGTCCGCACCAGTGTGGTACGGTAATCCTGTTCTGAAAGTCATGTTACTAGACCATGATAAACCTACGAACTATGAGGAAGCGATGATGATCCCAGATTCTACAAAATGGCTGGAGGCCATGAAATCTGAGATATGATCCATGTATGAGAACAAAGTGTGGACTTTGGTGGACTTGCCCGATGATCGGCAAACCATAAGAAATAAATGGATCTTCAAGAGGAAGACGAACGTTAATAGTAGTGTGACTATCTACAAAGCTCGACCTGTCGCAAAAAGGTTTTTGACAAGTTCAAGGTGTTGACTACAATGAGATTTTCTCAATTGTAGCGATGCTTAAGTCTGTCCGAATCATGTTAGCAGTTGCCATATTTTATGAAATCTGGCAAATGGATGTCAAAACTGCATTACTTAATGGTTTTCTTAAAGAAGAGTTGTATATGATGCAACCAGAAGGTTTTGTCAATTCTAAAGGTGCTAACAAAATGTGCAAGCTCCAGCGATCCATCTATGGACTGGTGCAAGCATCTCGGAGTTGGAATATACGCTTTGATAAGTTGATTAAAGCATATAGTTTTGTACAGACTTACAGTGAAGCCTGTATTTACAAGAAAGTGAGTGGGAGCACTACAACATTTCTGATAAGTATATGTGAATGACATATTGTTGATCAGAAATAATGTAGAATTATTCTGCAAAGCATAAAGGAGTGTTTCAAAGGAGTTTTTCAAAGAAAGACCTCGGTGAAGCTGCTTACATATTGAGCATCAAGATCTATAGAGATAGATCAAGACACTTGATAAGTTTTTCAATGAATACATACCTTGACAAGATTTTGAAGTAGTTCAAAATGGAACAGTCAAAGAAAGAGTTCTCGCCTGTGTTACAAGGTGTGAAATTGAGTAAGACTCAAAGCCAGACCACGGCAAAAGATAGAAAGAGAATGAAAGTCATTCCCTATCCCTTGGCCATAGGTTCTATAAAGTATGCCATGCTGTGTACCAGATCTATTGCATACCCTACCACTGAGTTTGTCAAGGGAGTACAATAGTGATCTAGGAGTAGATCACTGGACAGCGGTCAAACATTATCCTTAGTAGAATAAGGATATGTTTCTCAATTATGGAGGTGACAAAAGGATCGTCGTAAAGGGTTACGTCGATACAAGTTTTGGCACTGATCCAGATGACTCTAAGTCTTAATCTGGATACATATTGAAAGTGGGAGCAATTAGCTAGAGTAGCTCCGTGCAGAGCATTATAGACATAGAATATTTGCAAAATACATACGGCTCTGAATGTGACAGACCCGTTGACTAAACTTCTCTCACGAGCAAAACATGATCATACCTTAGTACTCTTTGGGTGTTAATCACATAGCGATGTGAACTAGATTATTGACTCTAGTAAACCCTTGGGGTATTGATCACATGACGATGTGAACTATGGGTATTAATCACATACAGATGTGAATATTGGTGTTAAATCACATGGCGATGTGAACTAGATTATTGACTCTAGTGCAAGTGGGAGACTAAAGGAAATATGCCCTAGAGGCATTAATAAAGTTATTATTTATTTCCTTATTTCATTATAAATGTTTATTATTCATGCTAGAATTGTATTAACCGGAAACATAATACATGTGTGAATACATAGACAAACAGAGTGTCACTAGTATGCCTCTACTTGACTAGCTCGTTAATTAAAGATGGTTATGTTTCCTAACCATAGACATGAGTTGTCATTTGATTAACGGGATCACATCATTAGGAGAATGATGTGATTGACTTGACCCATTCCGTTAGCTTAGCACTTGATCGTTTAGTATGTTGCTATTGCTTTCTTCATGACTTATACATGTTCCTATGACTATGAGATTATGCAACTCCCGTTTACCGGAGGAACACTTTGTGTGCTACCAAACGTCACAACGTAACTGGGTGATTATAAAGGTGCTCTACAGGTGTCTTCGAAGGTACATGTTGGGTTGGCGTAATTCGAGATTAGGTTTTGTCACTCCGATTGTCGGAGAGGTATCTCTGGGCCCTCGTAATACACATCACTTAAGCCTTGCAAGCATTGTAACTAATGAGTTAGTTACGGGATGAAGTATTACGGAACGAGTAAAGAGACTTGCCGGTAACGAGATTGAACTAGGTATTGGATACCGACGATCGAATCTCGGGCAAGTAACATACCGATGACAAAAGGAACAACATATGTTGTTATGCGGTTTGACCGATAAAGATCTTCGTAGAATATGTAGGAACCAATATGGGCATCCAGGTTCCGCTATTGGTTATTGACCGAGAATAGTTCTAGGTCATGTCTACATAGTTCTCGAACCCGTAGGGTCCGCACGCTTAACGTTACGATGACAGTTATATTATGAGTTTATGAGTTTTGATGTACCGAAGGAGTTAGGAGTCCCAGATGAGATCGGGGACATGACGAGGAGTCTCGAAATGGTCGAGACGTAAAGATCGATATATTGGACGACTATATTCGGAGTTCAGAAAGGTTCTGAGTGATTCGGGTATTTTCGGGGGTACCGGGGAGTTACGGGAATACGAGGAAGAGGCAATGGGCCTCATGGGCCAAGTGGTGGAAGAGAGGAGGAAGGGTGCGCGGCCCCCCTAGCCCAAACCGAATTGGACTAGGGGGCCGGCCCCCCTTTCCTTCTTCTCCTCCCTCTCCTTCCTTCTCCTTCTCCTCCCCTTCCTTCCCTTCTCCTAGTAGGACTGGGAAAGAGGGGGGAATCCTACTTGGAGTAGGATTGCCCCCCTTGGGCGCGCCTCCTCCTCCTTGGCCGGCCCTCCTCCCATTGCTCCTTTATATACGGGGGCAGGGGGGCACCCCATGACACACAAGTTGATTTACGGATCGTTCCTTAGCCGTGTGTGGTGCCCCCTCCACCATATTCCACCTCGGTCTTATCATCACGGAGTTTAGGCAAAGCCCTGCGCCGGTAGAACATCATCATCATCACCACGCCGTCGTGCTGACGAAAATCATCCCCGACGCTTCGCTGGATTGGAGCCCGGGGGACATCATCGAGCTGGACGTGTGCTGAACACGGAGGTGCCGTACGTTCGGTGCTTGGATCGGTCGATTCGTGAAGACGTACGACTACATCAACCGCATTGTCATAACGCTTCCGCTTAACGGTCTACGACGGTACATAGACAACACTCTCCCCTCTCGTTGCTATGCCATCACCATGATCTTGCGTGTGCGTAGGATTTTTTTTTAAAATTACTACGTTCCCCAACACTTTCTAGCGGCGTTTGCAGATCTGCCTCGCAGCGTGTCCGATGCTGCCACATTCTACCGGGCCGAGGAGGGGAGCTCAACGGAGAAGGTCTTCTGGTCTCAGTACGCTGAGGCCGGACATCCGGTGCCCCCTAGCGACCAGCTGAAGTAGCTGGTCGAGCTCCACAAGGTAGCCGAGCAGGCCATGAAGGGCCTCGTAGTCCGGCTGTGGCCTGGAGAGGCCATGCCTGGGAGCTACTTGACCTCGCTGGTGGCTGGTGGATCGTGCCCCTGGGTGGAAGTCATCAAGCGCTCCGCCTGCATTGAAGGTGTCCGTCGGGCCCTTGCCCGCGCAAAGGTGCATTGGGGCAGGCTGGATGCGGAGAGGCTTATCACGGACGCGCCGCCAGCGGGCAAGGAGTATCGTACGCCCGAGATGTACTATAAGAGTGTCCTGATGGGTGCCCGCAAGATTGCGTATGAGTGCCCCAAAGATGTAATTATTGAGTAAACTCGCAATATGTTTTCCTGTGCGCTGAAAACTTTGTTCATATGCGCTAAGCAACGCTTATTGATTTAAAATATTACCTTCTGTCTGACCGTTTATTAAATCTAGGAGATGGCAAGTCGTCGGCTTCATCCCCCATGCCACGAGTGCTGGGGTGTTCGGGATAAACTTGAGCACTCTTGTTCCCATTTTTGGGTCCATCTAGGGAGGCGCTCAACACAACGAACAAGGCAACCGGACTTATAATGTTTGAACACTCTCACTTAGCCATAGAATTCTATAATTTTAAATTTTGGCAAAGCCCCTAGTATTCGGAAGACCGAGTTCGGGACGCTATGCACGCCTGGGACGGACATAGCCGGTTCCTCGCTCTAAGCGGCATAAGTCTTTAGGGACTCGAAAAGACCTCTCGAACAGCGACCAGCTCTCGCCTTATCATGACAGTCAGTTTTAGCTTTCTCCATTGAGGCGCTCGCCCAACTCAACCGGGGCGCAATCGCAGTGGTTCTCCCAGTGCTACCTTAGCCGACGGAACGGAACGTAAGGTACCAAAACATGGGAGCCGAGCAAACCCAACTATTGACCCAAGACATGATTCGGAGCCGATGCATATAATGCTATAAGTTCGGGGTGCCGCACTTGTTAAAGTGTTCGGACTTATCACACCATAATGCGGGGAACATAAGCCCCTGGTGTATTCGGCCGTACCAAAAAGTACGGGTGCAAGATGTCATAAATGAACATATATGTAAAAAAAGAAATGCAATTATAAACAAAAAGTGATGCATTGTTTATTTGAGGAATTCTGCCGTAGGTGCAGAACGATACAAATAGTGCGGTAAGCAAGGGTTGGACTATTAAAAGTGTCTCCCTCTAGGGGTAGGCTGCGGAATGGTGTATTAAACAGATGTAATGCTCATAATGGAGACCACCTGGGTGTTCGTCGTAGCCATTGTCCCTCCCTGGCTGTTGCATCGTGAGTTCGGCAGATCTACTGCCGGACAGGGCCTTTGGTGGACGGAGTCCTGTGGAAAAAATAAAAAGAAAGAAAAAAGAGTGATACACTTGGGAGCTCCTGGTGTGGTTAAGCCGCACTCTGGGCCTGTCGTGGTCGTGCCCCTCCCCCTATGCCCATGGTATCTCCAGAGCGTAATGATGTACGCGAAGGGCTGGTCTTGCAATCATGCAAGGGCTGGGGATGGGGCCGCATTGCTACGCGTGCTCGGAACGTGCCAGGTGGTCTTGATTGATGTTACTCCGGGCGCGTTTGGCCATGTCCGGTCGTTTATCGGCCGGACTCGAAAATTGCCGTAACAGGCTGCTCTGTACTTTTGCCGCGAGAGCCGCTGTGTGTTCCTCCGTTCGGAAGGAGCGTTCAGTATTTCCGTTGACCGTGATGACTCCACGAGGGCCTGGCATCTTGAGCTTAAGGTATGCATAATGCGGCACGCGCTGAACTTTATGAATGCAGTTCCGAAAGCAGAGCGTGATAGCCATCGCGAACGGGACTATGTCGAAGATTAACTCCTCGCCGGAAATTATCCGGGATCCGAAGACCACTTCGATGTGGTGAGCCTATACAATTGGCCTCTGTTGGGGAACGTAGTAATTTCAAAAAATTTCCTACGCACACGCAAGATCATGGTGATGGCATAGCAAGAGGTGAGAGTGTATGTCCACGCCCTCGTGAGACCGTAAGCGAAGCGTTAGCACAACACGGTTGATGTAGTCGACGCCTTCACGATCCGACCGATCCAAGCACCGAACGCACGGGCCTCCGAGTTCAGCACACGCTCAGCTCGATGACCATCTCGGCCTCCGATCCAGCGAAGCTCGGAGATGAGTTCCACAAGACGACGACGTGGTGACGATGATGATGTTCTACGGCGCAGGCTTTGCCTAAACTCCGCGACAATATGACCGAGGTGGAATATGGTGGAGGGGGCACCGACACGGCTAAGGAACGATCCGTAGATCAACTTGTGTGTCTATGGGGTGCCCCTGCCCCGTATATAAAGGAGGGAGGGGGAGTGCGGCCGCCCCTAGGGGTGCGCTGGAGGAGTCCTACTCCCACAGGAGTAGGACTCCCCCTCTGCCTTGGTGGAGAAGGAAAGGGGGGAGGGGAAAGAGGAAAGGGGGCGCCACCCCCTTCCTTGTCCTATTCGGACTAGGGGGGAGGGGGCGCGCGGCCTGCCCTGGCCGGCCCTCCTCTTCTCGCTCTTGGCCCACTAAGGCCCATTATCCCCCGGGAGGGTTCCGGTAACCCCCCGGTGTTCCGATAAAATCCCGATTTCACCCGGAACCATTCTGATTTCCAAACATAGGCTTCCAATATATCAATCTTTATGTCTTGACCATTTCGAGACTCCTCGTCATGTCCGTGATCACATCCGGGACTCCGAACAAACTTCGGTACATCAAAACTTATAAACTCATAATAAAACTATCATCGTAATGTTAAGCGTGCGGACCCTACGGGTTCGAGAACTATGTAGACATGACCTAGAACCATTCTCGGTCAAAAACCAATAGCGGGAGCTGGATGCCCATATTGGTTCCTACATATTCTACGAAGATCTTTATCGGTTAAACCGCATAACAACATACGTTGTTCCCTTTGTCATCGGTATGTTACTTGCCCGAGATTTGATTGTCGGTATCCAATACCTAGTTCAATCTCGTTACCGGCAAGTCTCTTTACTCGTTCTATAATACATCATCTTATAACTAACTCATTATTTACAATGCTTGCAAGGCTTAGGTGATGAGTATTACCGAGAGGGCCTAGAGATACCTCTCCGACAATCGGAGTGACAAAACCTAATCTCGAATTATGCCAACCCAACATGTACCTTCGGAAACACCTATAGAGGGCCTAGAGATACCTCTCCGACAATCGGAGTGATAATCACCCAGTTACGTTGTGACGTTTGGTAGCACACGAAGTGTTCTTCCGGTAAACGGGAGTTGCACAATCTCATAGGTGCAGGAACTTTGTATAAGTCATGAAGAAAGCAATAGCAATATACTTAAACGATCAAGTGCTAGGCTAACGGAATGGGTCATGTCAATCACATCATTCTCCTAATGATGTGATCCCATTAATCAAATGACAACACATGTCTATGGTTAGGAAACATAACCATCTTTGATTAATGAGCTAGTCAAGTAGAGGCATACTAGTGACTATCTGTTTGTCTATGTATTCACACATGTATCATGTTTCCGGTTAATACAATTCTAGCATGAATAATAAACATTTATCATGATATGAGGAAATAAATAATAACTTTATTATTGCCTCTAGGGCATATTTCCTTCAGTCTCCCACTTGCACTAGAGTCAATAATCTAGATTACATAGTAATGATTCTAACACCCATGGAGTCTTGGTGCTGATCATGTTTTGCTCGTGAGAGAGGCTTAGTCAACGAGTCTGCAACATTCAGATCCGTATGTATCTTGCAAATCTCTATGTCTCCCACTTGGACTTGGTCCCGAATGGAATTGAAGCGTCTCTTGATGTGCTTGGTCCTCTTGTGAAATCTGGATTCCTTTGCCAAGGCAATTGCACCAGTATTGTCACAGAAGATTTTCATTGGTCCTGATGCACTAGGTATGACAACTAGATCAGAAATGAACTCCTTCATCCAGACTCCTTCATTTGCTGCTTCCGAAGCAGCTATGTACTCCGCTTCACATGTAGATCCCGCCACGACACTTTGTTTAGAACTGCACCAACTTACAGCTCCACCATTTAATAAAAACACGTATCCGGTTTGCGATTTAGAATCGTCCGGATCAGTGTCAAAGCTTGCATCGACGTAACCATTTACGACTAGCTCTTTGTCACCTCCATATACGAGAAACATATCCTTAGTCCTTTTCAGGTATTTCAGATGTTCTTGACCGCTGTCCGATGATCCACTCCTAGATTACTTTGGTACCTTCCGCCAAGCTTATTGCTAAGCATACGTCAGTGTCGGTACTGACATTGCATACATGATAGAGCCTATGGCTGAAGCATAGGAACATTTTTCATTTTCTCTATCTTCTGCTGTGGTCGGGCATTGAGTTTGACTCAACTTCACACGTTGTAGCACAGGCAAGAATCCTTTCTTTGCCTGATCCATTTTGAACTTTTTCAAAATTTTGTCAAGGTATGTGCTTTGTGAAAGTCCTATTAAGCGTCTTGATCTATCTCTATAGATCTTGATGCCCAATATGTAAGCAGCTTCACCGAGGTCTTTCATTGAAAAACTTTTATTCAAGCATCCCTTTATGATATCCAGAAATTCTATATCATTTAATATGTCATCTACATACAAAATTAGAAATGCTACAGAGCTCCCACTCACTTTCTTGTAAATACAGGCTTCTCCAAAAGTCTGGATAAAACCATATGCTTTGGTCACACTATCAAAGCGTTTATTCCAACTCCGAGATGCTTGCACCAGTCCATAAATGGAACGTTGGAGCTTGCACACTTTGTTAGCACCTTTTGGATCAACAAAACCTTCCGGCTGCATCATATACAACTCTTCTTCTAGAAATCCATTCAAGAATGCAGTCTTGACATCCATTTGCCAAATTTCATAATCATGAAATGCAGCAATAGCTAACATGATTCGGACAGACTTAAGCATCGCTACGGGTGAGAAAGTCTCATCGTAGTCAACCCCTTGAACTTGTCAAAAACCTTTTGCAACAAGTCGAGCTTTATAGATAGTTACATTACCATCAGCGTCAGTCTTCTTCTTAAAAATCCATTTGTTCTCAATGGCTTGCCGATCATTGGGCAAGTCAACCAAAGTCCACACTTTGTTTTCATACATGGATCCCATCTCGATTTCATGGCCTCTAGCCATTTTATGAATCTGGGCTCATCATCGCTTCCTCATAGTTCGTAGGTTCATCATGGTCAAGTAATATGACTTCCGAATAGGATTACCGTACCACTCAGTGCGGATCTTACTCGTAGACCTACGAGGTTCAGTAGAAACTTGATCTGAAGTTTCATGATCATTATCATTAGCTTCCTCACTAATTGGTGTAGTTGTCACAGGAACTGGTTCTCGTGATGAACTACATTCCAATGAGGGAGTAGATACAGTTATCTCATCAAGTTCTACTTTCCTCCCACTCACTTCTTTCGAGAGAAACTCCTTCTCTAGAAAGGATCCATTCTTAGCAACGAATGTCTTGCCTTCGGATCTGTGATAGAAGGTGTACCCAACAGTCTTTTTTGGGTATCCTATGAAGACACATTTCTCGGATTTAGGTTCGAGCTTATCTGGTTGAAGTTTCTTCACATAAGCATCGCAGCCCCAAACTTTAAGAAACGACAACTTTGGTTTCTTGCCAAACCACAGTTCATAAGGCGTCGTCTCAACGGATATTGATGGTGCCCTATTTTACGTGAATGCGCCGTCTCTAAAGCATAACCCCAAAACGATAGCGGTAAATCGGTAAGAGACATCATAGATCGCATCATATCAAGGAAAGTACGATTACGACGTTTAGACACACCATTTCTTTGTGGTGTTCCAGGTGGCGTGAGTTGCGAAACTATTCCGCATTGTTTCAAATGTAAACCAAACTCGTAACTCAAATATTCTCCTCCACGATCAGATCGTAGAAACTTTATTTTCTCGTTACGATGATTTTCCACTTCACTCTGAAATTCTTTGAACTTTTCAAATGTTTCAGACTTGTGCTTCATTAAGTAGATATACCCATATCTGCTCAAATCATCTGTGAAGGTGAGAAAATAACGATATCCGCCACGAGCCTCAACATTCATCGGACCACATACATCTGTATGTATGATTTCCAACAAATCTGTTGCTCTCTCCATAGTACCGGAGAACGGTGTTTTAGTCATCTTGCCCATGAGGCACGGTTCGCAAGTACCAAGTGATTCATAATCAAGTGGTTCCAAAAGTCCATCAGTATGGAGTTTCTTCATGCGCTTTACACCGATATGACCTAAACGGCAGTGCCACAAATAAGTTGCACTATCATTATCAACTCTGCATCTTTTGGCTTCAACGTTATGAATATGTGTATTACTACTATCGAGATTCAATAAAAATAGACCACTCTTCAAGGGTGCATGACCATAAAAGATATTACTCATATAAATAGAATAACCATTATTCTCTGATTTAAATGAATAACCGTCTCGCATCAAACAAGATCCAGATATAATGTTCATGCTCAACGCTGGCACCAAATAACAATTATTCAGGTCTAAAACTAATCCCGAAGGTAGATGTAGAGGTAGCGTGCCGACCGCGATCACATAGACTTTGGAACCGTTTCCCACGCGCATCGTCACCTCGTCCCTGGCGATGCTCGCTTATTCCGTAGTCCCTGTTTCGAGTTGCAAATATTAGCAACAGTAACCAGTATCAAATACCAGTGCTACTACGACCTCTAGTTAGGTACACATCAATAACATGTATATCACATATACCTTTTTTCACTTTGCGATCCTTCTTATCCGCCAAATACTTGGGGCAGTTCCGCTTCCAAAGGACGAGTCGCTTGCAAGAGAAGCACTCAGTTTCAGGCTTAGGTCCAGACTTGGGTTTCTTCTCTTGAGCAGCAACTTGCTTGCTGTTCTTCTTGAAGTTCCCCTTCTTCTTCCCTTTGCCCTTTTTCTTTAAACTGGTGGTCTTATTGACCATCAACACTTGATGCTCATTCTTGATTTCTACCTCCACAGCTTTTAGCATTGCGAAGAGCTCGGGAATAGTCTTGTTCATCCCTTGCATATTATAGTTCATCACAAAGCTCTTGTAGCTTGGTGGCAGTGATTGGAGAATTCTGTCAATGACGCTATCATCCGGAAGATTAACTCCCAGTTGAATCAAGTGATTATTATACCCAGACATTTTGAGTATATGCTCACCGACGTAACTATTCTCCTCCATCTTGCAGCTATAGAACTTATTGGAGACTTCATATCTCTCAATCCGGGCATTTGCTTGAAATATTAACTTCAACTCTGGAACATCTCATATGCTCCATGACGCTCAAAACATCGTTGAAGACCGGTTCTAAGCCGTAAAGCATGGCACCTTGAACTATAGAGTAGTCATCGCTTTGCTCGCCAGACGTTCTTAACGCCGTCGGCCATCATCAGCAGAGCCTGGCACCCAGTGGTGCTTCCAGACGTAACTTTTTCGTGCAGCAATGAGGATAATCCTCGAGTTACGGACCCGATCCGTAATTGCTACCATCATCTTTCAACTTTGCTTTCTCAAGGAACGCATTAAAATTCAACGGAACAACAGCACGAGCCATCTATCTACAAACAAACATAGACAAGCAAAATAGTATCAGGTACTAAGTTCATGATAAATTTAAGTTCAATTAATCATATTACTTAAGAACTCCCACTTAGATAGACATCTCTTAGTCATCTAAGTGATCACGTGACCCAAATCAACTAAACCATAACCGATCATCACGTGAGATGGAGTAGTTTTCAATGGTGAACATCACTATGTTGATCATATCTACTATATGATTCACGCTCGACCTTTCGGTCTCCGTGTTCCGAGGCCATATCTGCATATGCTAGGCTCGCCAAGTTTAACTTGAGTATTCCGCGTGTG
Organism: Aegilops speltoides; assembly: GCA_021437245.1. Lineage (NCBI taxonomy): Eukaryota > Viridiplantae > Streptophyta > Magnoliopsida > Poales > Poaceae > Aegilops > Aegilops speltoides. Next base: position 35,458 of record JAHHZJ010001947.1, read on the forward strand.
CAAAACTGGCTTGCACCCGTTGTAGATGGACGTAGAGCTTATCACACCCGATCATCACGTGGTGTCTGGGCATGACGAACTTTGGCAACGGTGCATACTCAGGGAGAACACTTCTTGTTAATTTTAGTGAGAGATCATCTTAAAATGCTACTGTCAATCAAAGCAAGATAAGATGCATAAAGGATAAACATCACATGCAATCAATATAAGTGATATGATATAGCCATCATCATCTTGTGCTTGTGATCCCCATCTTCGAAGCACCGTCGTGATCACCATCATCACCGGCGTGACACCTTGATCTCCATCGTAGCATCGTTGTCGTTACGCCATCTATTGCTTCTACGACTATCGCTACCGCTTAGTGATAAAGTAAAGCAATTATAGGGCGTTTGCATTTCATACAATAAAGCGACAACCATATGGCTCTCGCCGATTGCCGATAACTTCGGTTACAAAACATGATCATCTCATACAATAATATAGCATCACGCCTTGACCATATCACATCACAACATGCCCTACAAAAACAAGTTAGACGTCCTCTACTTTGTTGTTGCAAATTTTACGTGGCTGCTACGGGCTTAGCAAGAACCGTTCTTACCTCGCATCAAAACCACAACGATAGTTCGTCAAGTTAGTGCTGTTTTAACCTTCGCAAGGACCGGCGAGCCACACTCGATTCAGCTAAAGTGAGAGAGACAGACACCCGCCAGCCACCTTTAAGCACGAGTGCTCGTAACGGTGAAACCAGTCTCGCGTAAGCGTCGCGGTAATGTCGGTCCGGCCGCTTCATCTCACAATACCGCCGAACCAAAGTATGACATGCTGGTAAGCAGTATGACTTGTATCACCCACAACTCACTTGTGTTCTAATCGTGCATATAACATCAACGCATAAAACCTAGGCTCTGATACCACTGTTGGGGAACGTAGTAATTTCAAAAAATTTCCTACGCACACGCAAGATCATGGTGATGGCATAGCAACAAGAGGGGAGAGTGTATGTCCATGTACCCTCGTAGACCGTAATCGGAAGCGTTAGCACACCGCGGTTGATGTAGTCGTACGTCTTCACGATCCGACCGATCCAAGCACCGAACGTACGGGGCCTCCGAGTTCAGCACACGTTCAACTCGATGACGATCTCCGGCCTCCGATCCAGCGAAGCTCCGGAGATGAGTTCCGTCAACACGATGGCGTGGTGACGATGATGATGTTCTACCGGCGCAGGGCTTCGCCTAAACTCCGCGACGATATGACCGAGGTGGAATATGGTGGAGGGGGGCACCGCACACGGCTAAGGAACGATCCGTAGATCAACTTGTGTGTCTATGGGGTGCCCCCCGCCCTCGTATATAAAGGAGGGAGGGGGGAGGTGCGGCCGGGCCCCTAGGGGTGCGCCTGGAGGAGTCCTACTCCCACCGGGAGTAGGACTCCCCCCTCTTGCCTTGGTGGAGAAGGAAAGGGGGGAGGGGAAAGAGGAAAGGGGGCGCCGCCCCCCCTTCCTTGTCCTATTCGGACTAGGGGGGAGGGGGCGCGCGGCCTGCCCTGCCCGGCCCTCCTCTTCTCCCTCTTGGCCCACTAAGGCCCATTATCCCCCGGCAGGGTTCCGGTAACCCCCCGGTGTTCCGGTAAAATCTCGATTTCACCCGGAACCATTCCGATGTCCAAACATAGGCTTCCAATATATCAATATTTATGTCTCGGCCATTTCGAGACTCCTCGTCATGTCCGTGGTCACATCCGGGACTCCGAACAAACTTCAGTACATCAAAACTTATAAACTCATAATAAAATTGTCATCGTAACGTTAAGCGTGCGGACCCTATGGGTTCGAGAACTATGTAGACATGACCTAGAACCATTCTCGGTCAATAACCAATAGCGGGACCTAGATGCCCATATTGGTTCCTACATATTCTACGAAGATCTTTATCGGTCAAACCGCATAACAACATACGTTGTTCCCTTTGTCATCGGTATGTTACTTGCCCGAGATTTGATTGTCGATATCCAATACCTAGTTCAATCTCGTTACCGGCAAGTCTCTTTACTCGTTCCGTAATACATCATCTTATAACTAACTCATTAGTTACAATGCTTGCAAGGCTTAGGTGATGAGTATTACCGAGACGGCCCAGAGATACCTCTCCGACAATCGGAGTGACAAAACCTAATCTCGAATTATGCCAACCCAACATGTACCTTCGGAAACACCTATAGATCACCTTTATAATCACCCGATTACGTTAGACGTTTGGTAGCACACAAAGTGTTCTTCCGGTAAACGGGAGTTGCACAATCTCATAGTTGCAGGAACTTTGTATAAGTCATGAAGAAAGCAATAGCAATATACTTAAACGATCAAGTGCTAGGCTAGCGGAATGGGTCATGTCAATCACATCATTCTCCTAATGATGTGATCCCATTAATCAAATGACAACACATGTCTATGGTTAGGAAACATAACCATCTTTGATTAATGAGCTAGTCAAGTAGAGGCATACTAGTGACTATCTGTTTGTCTATGTATTCACACATGTATCATGTCTCCGGTTAATACAATTCTAGCATGAATAATAAACATTTATCATGATATGAGGAAATAAATAGTAACTTTATTATTGCCTCTAGGGCATATTTCCTTCAGCCTCAACACCTGGTATGACGCCTTTGAAGGTCGTCTTTGTAGGTTTAATCCTTGAGGGGTCTATGCCCATCTTGCGCACTGTATCCTAATAAAGCAGGTTCAGGCTGCTACCGCCGTCCATCAGGACTCTAGTGAGGTGAAATCCATCGATGATTGGGTCTAAAACCAATGCGGCGAATCCGCCATGGCGGATACTGGTGGGGTGGTCCCTTCGATCGAAAGTGATCGGGCAAGGGGACCATGGATTGAACTTCGGGGCGACTGGCTCCATCGCATATACATGCCTAAGTGCACGCTTCCGCTCCCTCTTGGGTATGTGGGTTGCGTATATCATGTTTACCGTCCGCACTTGTGGGGGAAACCTTCATCCTCATCGTTCGGCGCCGAAGTCTCCTCCTCGTCATTGATGTGCAGCCCCTTTTCATTGTTTTCGGCAATTAATTTGCCTGCCTGCTTGAATACCCAACAATCCCTGTTGGTGTGGTTAGCTGGCTTTTCGGGGGTGCCATGTATCTGGCAAGATCGGTCGAGTATTCGGTCCAAATTGGACAGACTCGGAGTAGTTCTTTTGAATGGCTTTTTCCGCTGACCGGGTTTAGAGCCTCTGAATCCGGCGTTGACTGCCGTATCCTTAGTGTTGTCGCCGTTAACGCGGCGTTTGTTTTTGTTGCGACGCGACCTGCCATTGTGGTCCTTGTTGTCCGGACTGCCAGAATTTTTGCTGAGGTTGTTACTGCGAGCTAACCAGCTGTCCTCTCCCACACAGAAGCGGGTCATGAGTGATGTGAGGGCTGCCTTGGATTTCGGCTTTTCCTGTCCTAGGTGCCGGGCCAGCCACTCGTCCCGGATGTTATGTTTGAAGGCTGCGAGGGCCTCTGCATCCGGACAGTCGACGATTTGATTTTTCTATGTTAGGAACCGTGTCCAGAACTGTCTGGCCGATTCGTCTGGCTGCTGAATTATGTGGCTTAGGTCATCGGCGTCTGGTGGTCGCACATATGTGCCCTGGAAGTTGTCAAGGAATGCGGCTTCCGGTCCTCCCAACACCCAATTGACTCTCAAGGGCAAGCTGTTAAGCCAATGCCGAGCTGGTCCTTTAAGCTTGAGTGGGAGATACTTGATGGCGTGGAGATCGTCGCCACGGGCCATATGGATATGAAGGAGATAATCTTCGATCCAAACCGCGGGGTCTGTTGTGCCATCATAGGATTCAATGTTCATGGGTTTAAACCCTTCAGGGATTTGATGATCCATTACGTCGTCTGTGAAGCATAGTGGGTGTGTGGCGCCTCTATATTGAGCAATATCGCGACGTAGCTCAAGAGAGCGTTGTCTGCTGTGTTCGGCCTGGCCGGAGTTGCTGTATCCGGCGCGACGGTAGTCGTCATGGGTCGTGGGGCGCCCACGTGATCCGTAGATAGATCTGGATTGTCTTGCCTTGTCCTCCAATATATCCCGCAAGTCCGACGCATTTTCCCGTGGCTTCGCGCTTTTCGAGCGATGCCGGGGTACGGTTCTGGCGGAGGGCCTAGATGCCTCTCTGTCACGGCCACGAGGTGGTTGGTCTGCCGTATTGTGCGCTGGTGACGAAGGTTTGTATGCTTCCTCCTCTAGTCGGGGGAGCAACTTGCGTTTTGGGTAGCTTTTGGAGGGGCGTTCGAGTTCGTACTCTTCGGCCGCGAGGACGTCGGTCCATCTGTCGGCCAGCAGGTCTTGATCAGCTCGAAGCTGTTGCTGTTTCTTTTTTAGGCTGTTCGCCGTGGCCATTAGCCGGCGTTTAAAACGCTCTTGTTCGACGGGATCCTCGGACACGACGAATTCGTCGTCGTTGACGCTTGCCTCGTCTCCGGAGGGAGGCATGTAATTGTCATCCTCTATCTCCTTGTCTGCCGCTCTCTCTCAAGGGCTGGCTACTCCGTCCTACTTTGCTGAATCTTGCTGGAGGGGGTTGTCTTCGGCACTCTCTGGGATGTTATTATCTCTGGTGCCGGAATCTCCATTCTTGCTGTGGCGGGATTTAGAGCGGCGCCGCTGACGTCGGCGCTTGGGCTGTTTCTTAGAGGAATCTGCCTCCGCTGCTTCTTCGCCGTCCCCATCCTTTGGGGTGTCCACCATGTACATGTCGTATGACGAGGTGGTCTTCCAAAGGCCTCGTAGGTGCTGGTTCTTGATCGCCTCCGCATCGCCGCCCATACCGCCGATGTCTTCGAGTCGTAGTCTAGCATGTCGGTTAGATCGCCGGCGGTGGCTACAAAGTGGGTGGTGGGTGGGCTTTGAATTTCTTCGCCGTCCAGATCCCAACCATCGACCGCAGTCCGCCAGGCTCTCCTGATAACGAGAGATGCTTTAGCGAATTCAAGACGTCGCCAAAGGGTGAGTGCTGAAAGATGTCCGCGGCGGTGAACTCCATGATCGGCGCCCAATCGGATTCGATTGGTAGGGGCGCATGAGGTTCGGAGTCCGGCGAGGAGTCCGGCACCTCGGAATCACGAGCTTTATAAGGGACAAGGTCAAGATTCGCCCATCGCCAGTAGCAGCTTGCAGCCCCGAGGCGGTGTCCAGCCACCGTCCTCGTCTGCGCTGATCGGCTCGAGCTATGGGTCGGAGCGGATTCGTGCAGCGACCTCCAAGGTCTTGTCCGCGGCAGAGCTAGATCGTGCCCATCGTGACAAAGGCGGCACGCTTGATGTGGCTCGAATCCATCAAGATCAAATCTCCGCGATGTCGGCCGTGAAGTTTAGGCTTCCAAATCGACTGATGGCCGGGCGTAGCTTCGATCTGCTCCAGATGGCCTGCTTAATTGGCCCGCAGTGCAAAGCCGCCAAACACAAAGATCTGTCCGGGGAGTAAAGTCTCACCCTGGCGGCGTTGTTGTTGATTGAAGAAGCCATCTAGCCTATTGGTGACGACACAGAGGAACTCTTAATGAAAGCACCAATGTCGCTGTCAAAGCCGGCGGATCTCGGGTAGGGGGTCCCGAACTGTGCGTCTAGGCGGATGGTAACAGGAGACAAGGGACACGATGTTTTACCTGTGTTGGGCCCTCTCAATGGAGGTAAAACCCTACTCCTGCTTGATTGATATTGATGATATGGGTAGTACAAGAGTGGATCTACCACGAGATCAAGGAGGCTAAACCCCAGAAGCTAGCCTATGGTATGATTGTTGTAATGGTTGTTGGTCCTACGGACTAAAACCCTCTGGTTTATATAGACACCGGAGAGGGCTAGGGTTACACAGAGTCGGTTACAATGGTAGGAGATCTACATATCCGTATCGCCAAGCTTGCCTTCCACGCCAAGGAAAGTCCCATCCAGACACGGGACGAAGTCTTCAATATTGTATCTTCATAGTCTTGGAGTCCGGTTGTCGATGATAGTCCGGCTATCCGGACAGCCCCTAGTCCAGGACTCCCTCACTCATCTTTCTGCCTTTGCTAGCCTCCTCGGTACCGTGCATCGCCCTTTCTCACCTTGAGAGTTGGTGCAAACTCTGCCGGTGCATCCAAACCCCATGATACGATATGCTCTATCACACATAAACCACCTTATATCTTCCTCAAAACAGCCACCATACCTACCTATCATGGAATTTCTATAGCCATTCCGAGATATATTGCCATGCAACTTCCATCATCATCATCATGACATACATTACTTTTGTCATATTTCCATTGCATGGTCATGTAGTTGACATCGTATTTGTGGCAAAGACACCATGCATTATTTTTCATACATGTCAATCTTGATTCATTGCACCATCCCGGTACACCATCATAGGCATTCATATAGAGTCATATCTTGTCCTAAGTTTCGAGTTGTAATCCTTATGTTGTAATCAATTGAAGTGTGATGATCATCATTATTAGAGCATTGCCCAAAAAAGGCCAAAAGAAAAAAAAAGAAAGGCCCAAAAAAAAGAAAATAAATAAAAATGGCAATGCTACTTTGGTGTCAAAACCGGCGGATCTCGGGTAGGGGGTCCCGAACTGTGCGTCTAGGCGGATGGTAACAGGAGACGAGGGACACAATATTTTACCCAGGTTCGGGCCCTCTCGATGGAGGTAAAACCCTACGTCCTGCTTGATTAATATTGATGATATGGGTAGTACAAGAGTGGATCTACCACGAGATCAAGGAGGCTAAACCCTAAAGCTAGCCTATGGTATGATTGTTGTAATGTATGTTGTCCTACGGACTAAAGCCCTCCGGTTTATATAGACACCGGAGGAGGCTAGGGTTACACAGAGTCGGTTACAATGGTAGGAGATCTACATATCCGTATTGCCAAGCTTGCCTTCCACGCCAAGGAAATTCCCATCCGGACACGGGACGAAGTCTTCAATCTTGTATCTTCGTAGTCTTGGAGTCCGGTGGACGATGATAGTCCGGCTGTCCGGACACCCCCTAGTCCAGGACTCCCTCAGTAGCCCCTGAACCAGGCTTCAATGACGATTAGTCCGGTGCGCATAATGTTCGGCATTGCAAGGCGGGTTCCTCCCTTGAATAATCCAGAGAAGATCATGAACACCGGGATAGTGACCGGCTCGACAAAATAAATTCCACATTCCACCGTAGAGATAATAAAATGTACACCAGTCCAATCTGCTGACGTATTATGCGGCGTGACATCACACCACCACCAAGCCTTTGTTTGAATCTTTTTTACTATACCACCTCAGCACATTTAGCGAAGCGGTTTCCTTGGCACGTCTTGTCGAAGCAGAGATCGTGTTCCCCTTATTCCGGGATTCTCATCAATACAGACGTGAGTAACCCAACTGCGCCATTGATGGTGGCGCTTGGGAGATAAGCGAGTTTTACCAGGCTGGTGGGGGACGCACAGTTTCGTCCGCCTATATATAAGGGATAAGGATTTACCTTCTCACCTACACCTTCTTCCTCCTTTGCTTATCCATCTCCGTGCACTCAAGCTCCAACGCCCAAGCTCGCGCATCTCGCCTCGACCTCCTCCGAATATGTCCGGAGCGGGAGGCGAATGGTTGGCCTCCACCGTTAAGGAGGAGCACCTCACCAAGCTGCGCAGCGCCGGATACCTCTCCGGCGATATCGCGCATAGGCTGCCCGACGAGGGGCAGCTCATCCTACCCCTGGGCCTCATGAGAGGGTTGTCTTCCTTCCCCACTTCCTCCGTGGACTGGGCTTTCCACTCCATCCATTCGTCCGGGGGCTCATGTTCTACTACGGCCTGGATTTCCACGATCTGGCGCCGAACTTCATCCTCAACATCTCGGCGTTTATCGTCGTGTGCGAGGCCTTCCTCTGCATCCGGCCCCACTTTGGCTCTGTGGCTCAAGACCTTCAACGCTGCGAAGGTTGTGAAGGGCACGCAAGCGAATGCGGAGGCGCCATGTTGGGTAAGCGCCCAACGCCCTTGGCTCGAAGGGCCTTCGTGGACTCCGCCAAGGGATGGCAATCGGGGTGGTTCTACATCACCGAGCCGCGCAAGCCCACATGGGCGGCGGCCCCCGGGTTTAGATCTGGCGTCACCACGCAGCTCACCTCCTGGAAAGAGAAGGGCTTGCTGTGGGGCAATCCAAAGGAGGTGACGACACTCCGAGCCTGCATCCAGAAGCTGGTGAGCAATAAGCTCAGGCTCGTCGACGTGGTCCAAGTCATGCTCATCCGCCGGATTCTCCCATGCCAAGAACGGGCATTCAATCTGTGGGAGTTCAATCCGAACAGCACCAGTGCTGAGCGGCTCTTCGACACGACATACTGGCGCTGGAGGGTGCTGTTTAAGGGCGCCAAGCCCCGTGATCCGTGACGGAAGATCGCGATTTCGCCGCAGACATCCGCCGACGAGGTAAGTGATTCAACCCCATTACGGGACACTTGTGGTAATCGAATTGATTCTAAGAGGGTCTCATTCTTTCTTTTCCTTTGACAGGAATGGATGGAGAAGGCCAAGCAGCTTATCATCTCGGCTCCCATGCCAGAAGACCCAGTGGATGCCCGTTTAGCAGGGCTACTGGTTCCGGCACCGCATGTGGTGCCGGAGAAGAAGGCCAAGAAGGTGGCCGCGGGGACTCGAAAGAGTTCCCGCAATCAGGCGTCTGACGACGAGGCGGACTCCTCCCCCGAAGACGAGGAGGAGGAGGAGGACTCTCTCCCGGAGGAGGGAGAGAAGAAGAGGAAGGCTTCCCCAATAGGGGAGGCCGAAGGGTCCAAGAGGGGGAGGACTATCCCCCCGGACAGTTTCGCCAACACCACCGTTGGCGAGGATGAGTGGCCTCCAAAGGCCAGGCGTCCGGCCAGATCGTAAGTATCCGGATCCTTGACATGCAATTTCTTTCTTGTCGCGTAGTGTCCTTCTAACGCCGCATTCTGTCCGTAGTCCGGCTGATGATGATCTCCCCGCTTCATCAAGCGGGTCATTGGCCCCGTCGGATGTGGACTCACTTCCGACTGCCACTACCACCCGCGCCGGTGAGGACGCCGAGGTGGGATCCCAGAGAGGGACCCATCAGGAGGGGCTCCGGAGGCGCCATCAGGCTGCCTCCCGGACTTTGTGCCGGACTCTACACCGGAACCCGTAGTGGTTCCAGAGTCCGGCGGGCGGCCCCTTCGAAAGAAGGGCAAGACCGTGACACCGGCGATCTCCGTCCAACCGGAGGCACCAGATAATCTTGTTGGAGGCGCTTAAAGGCGCTTCCATCGAGGAAGAACACCGCACTATCATGAGTGCGGTGATTCAGAAGGTTCAGCTCGCTAAGAGCGGGCTGACCGGAGCCTGCAGCAGCCTTCTAACAGGCTTTGAGGTAAGAAGTTTGAAATTATGTAATGTAATACTGCATAGACAAGAGTTTCGATGCTCGGTTCGTGTTGGAAAGAAAAGCGGACCGAGGATCTAACAAGATATACGCAGGTTGCTTAAAATATGTCAACATGGGTTTGCAGGCTGCGCTGCCGACCTCCGCCGCACTAACAGCGGAGGTCGATGTGCTAAAAGCAGGATCTCGAGCGGTCCGAGCGAGAGCTCGCCATCTTGAAGAAGCAGCTCGAGGACAAAGAAGGTGAGTAATACCACTTTGAATAGTTACCTTATAGAAAAGGATTTTGGTTGCAATAAAGTTAACAGGGATAATATGGGTATTGCAGGGGCCACTAACGAGGTGGCAGCCCTGAAGGAGGCTGTGTCCGCGGCCAAACGCAGTGCGGCCGCGGAACGGGCAGAGCGAGAAAAGCAAGAGGCACGGGTGGCGGAAGTTTGGCAAGAGCTCCGGGCTCTCATGGAGAAGCATGAGAGTTTGGAGCATGACTCCAAGACTCGAGAGTCCGAGCTTGCCTCGGCTCTCGAAAGTGCCAAGTCCGCCAAGGCCGAGGCCCATAAGGCCCTTTAGGAGGTTGAAGAAATAATGAAGATAGCGGCGGGTAAGGCATTTTTCATGCAAAGCAGGCATGTTAATGTAAACTACCTGGCACTTACCCGCATTCGGAGCTCTCCAGGGGTGTTTGCAGATCTGCCGCCAGAGGCGCCCGACGCCGCCGATTCTATCGTGGCGAGGAGGGGAGCTCGACGGAGAAGGTCTTCTGGTCTCAGTATGCTGAGGCCGGCCATCCGGTGCCCCCAAGCGACCAGCTGAAGCAGCTGGTCGAACTCCACAAGGTAGCTGAGGAGGCCATGAAGGGCCTTATAGTCCGGCTATGGCCTGAACAGGTCATGCCTGGGAGCTACTTTGGCCTCGTGCGGCGGCTGGTGGATGCATGCCCCTGGGTGGAGGTCATCAAGCGCTCCGCCTGTATTGAAGGTGCTAGCCGGGCCCTCGCCCGCACAAAGGTGCATTGGGGCAGGTTGGATGTGGAGAAGCTTCTCACAGACCCACCGCCACCGGGCAAGGAGTATCGCACGCCCGAAATGTATTATAAAACTGTCCTGAAGGGAGCCCGCGATATTGCGGATGAGTGCCCTAGAAATGTAATCTTTGAGTGAACTTGCTATGTATTATC